>JAYEAL010000802.1:0-19828 GCA_036419045.1 Scirpophaga incertulas
TCCCCCGCCTGTTTCTTACCCGATGTACTGTCATTACGATCGCATCTAAAGACGTCGTAACGGTCGTCGCACAGTTCACCTTTGTATAACTAACCAAGTCTCCGTAATAAGTATTAATCATAGCTATGTGTAAGTATGTTGTGTCTAAACTGCAATGTTTTAGTGCGCAGCCCGCGAACATTTTGATAGAATAAACTTAACCTATCGGAGAGCATTATGCCGATTCGTAGATTTTAAGTAAGTATAGGCAACAATTTGATATTATTTCAATAGACAATATACCGAATGTGAATAATAAAAATAGAATTATATTAGTTAGTAAACGCATCCTAGTGGACACAAAATACTACATCTTGTATGCAAATTGAATATAATAGGTATATTAGGTTCTTAACCGAGTTAGTGCATACATTATTTTTACATCAATTAATAATGTGAGCGATTCTATTATTTGTGGTGAAGTTACGTGTGACAGGTTTTAGTGAGTGTAATGAAAGTGGAATGCTGTGTGAATAATAATGTGTTTCGGTAAGATGGGGTGAATAGATGGGTTTCTGACCTTATGTTAATTTAAAAAATTCATAAAATATACGTGATTTCTATTTACATCTGGTCAGGGGTCAATAGTCACACCTGAGGGGGGAATGCAAAAATATCATAGGGTTGCCCCATAGTGATTCTGTATTAATTTATTGTTTATGATTATTATATATAAATTAAAAATGCATTTTATGGCTTTAAATTTATTTTTATATCAAATCTACTATTACCATATTATTATGAAATCAAGTATTAACAATCAACAAATAAACTTATAAAATGCCCTTTGCATTTATTAGCTATATATTTTTATAAAATCAGTATTTCTATATCGTTAGAATCAATAATTATAAATTAATACACTTAGACATTGTCTTAAAAAACAAGTTTTAAAATAATATTTTCTTATCAAATAAGCTGTTTAAACAATATACTAAGTTCAAAAACAAATGTATATTAATGTATATTTGATGATTGTGATAAGTTGTCAAATTACTGTATGTTTTCATCAGTCAAATCTTTTAAAATATCATCATCATTTTTATAACAGGTTGATCGTCGTCGATAACATTTCTCATACTTTTTGTTAATTAGGGTATTTAAAGGTATTTTTTTACATTTCAATAAATCAACCCTATGTACATCATGCGTGACTTTTTCGACAGAAATTATTTCAACGTTCGTGCTTTTAGATTTATTCACTTCTTTGGTTTCTAAAGTCTTGCACTTGTTTTCATCTTTGGTTTCTAAAGTATTGCTAATATCACTTTCACACTTATCATTCTTAGGCGGATCCATGTTTTCACAGAATATTGTATCCGGTTCTATTTCAGGTAAGTAATCATTGTTAGATGCACTTTGATCAATGTAATTGTTAATGAGTAGTTCTTCGTCCACATTCAGAAATTCATTGACTATAGCATATTCATCTACATATACTACAGGAAGCTGTTTAATGTCATTTTTTTCTGTTTTTATGTTGAATTTTGTTCTATTCATTTCAACTTTAGTTTTGGATTTATTTGCCAAATCATTATTAAATTTGGCTATCAATTGCTTCGCTTCTTTTTCATTTTGCTCTATTTTACATTTGGATATTTGATTAGTATTTTCTTCATCTGTTTACTAATTAAAATTTTAGGTGCAATATTTTCCATTTCATTATTCACAGTGTCATTATTTTTTGAAATTAAATTAACAGGTTTTCCAGGAACAACTTTTATCTTCTTTTTCTTGCTCTCCTTCTTATATGCCTTTGGAATGTTCTTAGCAACTTCACGTTCAGACTCACTTTCTAAGTAATCACTATCTATATTCTCTAAACTTTTACCAGGTTCTGCATTTAATTTCCGCTTGCGAGTTGGTTCTTTGATATTCATAGTGCCGTATCTCATTTCCTTAAGTATATCTAAAACCAATTTGTCGACTGCATATCTTGATTTCTCAGGATCTTCACAAACGTTACTGGGACGTCTGGATAGTACTTGTCCAGGATCAATAGGACAAATCCCTGCTTTACGAAAACCAGCCTTAAGATTTGATTCAACATTATCTGACAATACAGCTATAAGGTTTTTTAATAATTTTGGAAAGCATCCTTTCGGTATTGATGCTTGATTTCTACCATCTGTTTTTTTCCATTTAAGTAAAATATTTCTCCAGGCTATTTCATAGGTCTAAAGAAAGCAATGTCTAAAGGCTGCGTTATATGAGTCGAATTTGCTGGTAAAAAATATAAATGAAATATTATGTTGTTCACAAGTTTTTATTACTTCAATGGACAAATGGGACGACAGATTGTCACCAATTATAATTTTTTTCCCCGGCTTATCTTTAAAAAATGGGATTACAATAGACTTAATGTAATCTTCAAATGTGTTGCTGTCTATCCATCCAGAGGAGGTTCTATTGTAACGCGTACCTTTGGGTCCACCTGTAGTCCACGTATCGTACACATTATTTGCTTTATAAATTATATATGGCGGCAAAGCTCACCTGCTGCTGTACCAGCCATCATTATGGATATTGCAGATTTAGATTGGTTAAGGACTCTTTCAGGGTATTTTGTCCCCCGTTTAACTATAACTTTCTTGCGTCCAGGATCGTCGCTGAGATTTGTTTCATCGTAGTTAAGAATATTTTTAGGATCAATATCTTTTAGTGACTTTTCTAATTCTTCGAAATATTCATTGATGATTAGAGATGAAACTTGAGCTCTCGACTTTTTAATATTTTGACATAATCTGAGAGAAATAGAATCTTTATATCGGTTTAAAAATCTTGAAGCATAATCTGGACCAGGCATATTATTTTTAAACCGTTTATGTGTGATACCTAAATTATCTAAAAAAGATTTAACCATTATTCTTAAATCATAAGTGTCTAAGGGATAACCCCAGTTGCTGCATACATTCAAATATTCTACAATATAGCGTTCTGTATCTTCATCTAAAGCGTTTTGCCCGCCTTGGTTTTCATAGTTTTCTTATTATGCCTATATAGAACTGACTTATTAATTTTATATTTTTCTGCAATATAGGCTAATGAACATTGTGGACTTACTTTTATCTCTTCTAAATTTTTATCATATTTACGATATTGTCTGCCTCTTGGATCTGGTTTATAGTTTCGAGGCATTTTGTACCTGAGAAGTAAAAACAACAATCATTTTACCAAATCCCATTATGCTACTGCGTACTGTGTACTGTGACGTGTGCCTGCCAAATAGTTTTTGAATACTACTATGATATGGTGTATATATATGAATAGATGGTATATATAGTGTGGCTAAATAACAATTTATTTTTGCATTAACAATTGCAATTTCTAAAAATTACAGGTACTAGATGCGTGAGACACTTGAAAATATTACCCAAGTAGCACTCTAATTAAGGGCCTTCACTGCGTTAAGCGGGCGCATGGCGCGAATGCACGGTGCGGCCGGACGCGCCTGCCGCGGACGTCCTGCCTAACGCAGTGCTGCTCTATGGAATTACAAGCACGCGCCCACTTAACGCAGCGGACGGCCTTAAATTTTAGATAATAGTTAATCACAAAATAATTAGATGATGTTAGGAGTCTTCAGAACCGGCGACCGTGCATGACAAGAGTTATGAATGTCAAAGAAGCAAGTGAGGTATGCCAGGACAAGCTTAAAATGGCGCTCTGTTGTTCGTGGCCTACCCCGCAAGAGACTTGGCGTGATAGTATGTATGTATGCATGTATGTATGTATGTACAAAAATAATTTAAGCTTGTAGTATCAATAAATAAATCCGAAGATAAGACGTGTCACTTAGGTGTTTTGTGGATGTAAATTGATTTTATATCTTTAATTGATTCTTGCTACCTTTCAAAATACGAACCGAACGAGCGTATTGTTCAACTGTCGGCTATTGGTTATTTTTTGTTTTATTTGAACCCATCTATAGGTATATACCTAATCGATGACTTGTAGGTAAGTTTCCTAACAAAAACTAATTTAAACTAAGATACATAAATAACTTATGATATTAAAAATTGTGGCAGCCCTGTAATAAACATAACTAATCACCCTTTCGTGGCTAATCACCACTCTTCTGTGTCTAATCACCATATTTGCGTGTTATTTAACCCCTTGGCCGTGTCTAATGACCCCTTTGTGTGTCTATTCACCCCGAAAAAATTCACGAAAATAACGCTTACGTATTATCATGAATTTATAATATTTTTATCATGTTCTTACCTTAATTGTGTTGCTAAATATAATCACAATAACACTAATAACTGATCAAACTAAACTAATGCGAATTCTAGTGGAATTGCAATATTTTTATAAAGCATGAACATCCACGTCCGTTATGGCCTTATTGTTTACAACAATGATGTTTGATCTGACGTTATTATTGAATGTTGCCACAAATAAGATGTTGCCAGCGTAAAATGCTGTTTATTACCATTTCGTGACAAGGTCGGATTTTTGGATAGTGCCTAGAGTTTGCCATATAAAAAGTTTGAAATTATACTATTTTTATTTTCTATTCCCCCCGCGATTTCTATTGACCCATTTTACGGTATATTATAGTTAATTGAAGTGTTGTGAATATTTTGTATGAGGATTGCCGACATATGAAGTTAACAGTATTATAACAATAATATAATATTCCATAGATTAATTTATCTTCTGCAAGTCCTTTTCTGAATTTCAGGCGATGACGGGAGCCTCTTCGTTTTTCCTTAAAAAATGTTGCAGTTCCTCACCCATACAAACTTATATGACATAGCTTTTTGCATTGGCTTTGGTTGCATTTAGAAGCTGTTTATTAATTGGAGTGAGATGTTCGTTTACATAGAACTTTCCGTCAGTGCCACCGAGACCTATGTCGCGTGTGCTGATACCCTTCGTCCTACGGAGCCCTGAGATGATTTGGTCTTTAAGTATCCTCGATTGAAGCCTCACAATGATAGGTTTAGGGCGACCGGCTACTCTCTTCATAGGCTGGACGCGATATGCCGATTCCACCTGCGTTGGTTGAAGTTGAACTCCGGCATGGCTAGCAATTTTTATTGCCTGGTTCACAGGTGATTCGTTTGGTGTCTCGGGAAGGCCTACAATTTCGATGTTTGACATACGCGCCCACTGTTGTTGTTTATTTAGCTGTCCTTCCAGGTCCGCGATTTCCTCTCTTCATTGTCCAGGGTTTTTTTATGAATGATTTCGAATTCGCTTTTGAGCGTTGCATTTTCAAATTGTAGATTAGCGTGTGAGCTTTCAAGCTGCTCGAATTTGGCAGTGACTGCCGCCAGCTCCTTCCGAAATTCCGCAGCAAGGGAGCATCGCAGTTCCCGAACTATATCCTTCCTTAGGGATTGCAGCTTTAGGTCCAGGATACTCTCAATTTTAGCTACAATGCCACACTCATCAGTCGCAGATGTAAGGACTATTGTTTTTATCTGTTGATAACGCGGATGAAAAATTGCGGCTTCGGGCGTACTTAGGGAAAAAAGTAAGGTTGTGTCATCACTTTTACTTTGTGTACTGAAGGATCCTTTGCTGGTTTTAGTTGTACTACGGTTGTTATCACCGCCCTTCCGCTGACCAGCCACACAAGCCGGACATTTCCATTGAGATCTTGATGCCGGTTCGTTGTTGAAATTAACGCACTCAGAGTGGTATACTGACGTACACTGGGTACATTTTATGCGCTTTTGGGTCACTGTAATGTTGGTTTTACACGCATCACAAGTACCAGCCATTGTAGATATTATCTATTTGCAGTAAATAATTCCGTATTTGCTTTCGTTGCCACCGCCAAAGTTACACCGCTCAAGGGTTCTATTTTAACCTCTTAGTCAACACTACACGTCACACTAATATTACACGAAGATTTCTCTAGTTTTTAAAGTCCTTTATATCACTATTTTACACTTATATATTTAGTAGAAGATATTTTGAATCAAAATAAATCTGGGAGCTTTTGCAAACACAACCGTTCGGATCTACCCTCGTTATAATGAAAAAAACGTCCTAATACCGAAAAAATTTCCTAATACCGCTTCAAATAGCACATTATTAATTACCTTCTTGGCATATAATCTTTGAGAAGGGGTCAGTCGTTCTAATGTTTCTGCCCAGTCAAATGCAATTGACTGAGCACCACTAACTAGAAGTTCTGATAAGTAGTTGCATGCTCGTTCCAATAATTCATTTTGTGTTTTAAGAACACTTTTCTTTGAACTAAGCGGAGATAAAGATCAGAACACTCAGGATTACTATATTTCAATTATAAAGGTCACTTTAGTATCGTCTTAATGGCACTGGTAAATGCAAATAAAGAATTTATAATGATTGATGTTGGTGCGAATGGCCGAGTATCGGATGGTGGTGTTCTGTTTTACACAAAATTCTGGGATCTCTATAGTAAAGGCGAATTAGATATACCAGAACCATCGCCATTGCCATACGCATCCGAAAGTTTTCCTTATGTTTTTATATCTGATCAGGCTTTTGCACTAGGGAAAAATTTAATGAAGTCATTATCCACAAAGTGCATGTAACAATAATAATGAGCGAAATTAATTTAACAGGCAACTGTCACGAGCTAGATCAGTTATTGAAGGTGCTTTTGGTTTTTGGATTGAACGATTTGGAGCCCACTTCTATCCGTAACTCAACTAATGATGCCAAACTGATTAGAGATAGACTCTGCCATTACTTTAGTCATGAGGGTAAATTGGAAATTAATAGTTAGTAGTTGAGAACATAATATAATAATAATTTTACAGCATTATATCTACTGTGTTTTATTTGTGAGTTAGTACCTACCTACCTACCTACTGCGGGGTGACAGAGGTTGAGGGGACGGGTTGTGCTAGAAGCCACGCCAGGAGAATAGGGTCGCGGAAAAAGAAATCACGAACTTGCCGGGCTATGTAATATGTACCTATACTACATAGAAAATATGCTCCTACTGACCCGATCTACCGGAACAGGCTGCTCAAATTTATCCAAAAATTTGAGATATTCAAATTACTTTTTAGACAGTATAAGTCATCTGTACTAGACCATCGCGATGAAATAATTTTCTTGAGCTCTCTCCTGTAGTTGGACCGTAAATGGTTAATTTTTTTTTGACATCCTCTATAGTTGCCCCGGGTTTAATTTTTATATTTTAACATAAAATATGTTACAGTAAAGACTTATAGCTAAATTATATTAACAAATAAGATTAACCACTTATTAGGAGGGGAATGGCAGATCCCATTAGTAACTTTGGCCCAAACGCACACCTAAATAATCTCGTGAAAGTAGTGATAATACCAATATTTGATTGGTAAAAAGAAAAAATTCATAAGAACTTGGCATATTTAAATATTTACTATCTAAACATTATATAAACAAAGTTGCTATCCGCCGTCTATTCCTATGTATGCTTAGATCTTTAAAACTACGCAACGGATTTTGATGCAGTTTTTTTAATATATAAAGTGATTCAAGTTGGAGGTTTATATGTATAATACATTAAAACATTCTGTAGTTAATTTGTATCAGCACTGTGAAGCTGGTTCGGGCCGCTAGTTATTCTATGAAATCTATAAGGTTGAATGAATGATAGATCAAAGCAGCAGCGGAGTCAATATTCAGGCTGGGGTCATCGAGCAAGGATGAATCGTCGGAATCAATATTTCGTAGCCATTTCGTAAATATTTGGTATACACAGAACACGGGAAGAACAATGACAGTCAACGGAGAAATCGGGAATGCCAAAAAGCACAGATTACTATACATAAGTGATGAATGGATGGCGTCGTTTTGGTGTTGCCATTATAAACAAAAATCAATATCATAATCGATATTCAACGATTAATTTTATTAAAACCATATCCGCTGTTCACGTTAAACAGAACTTTATTTAACTTTAATAGTTAATATTTATATTAAAAATTACACGATTATAATTCATGATTTCATAAAAACATCGAATCACGAATACACGATTCGTTATTCGTATAACGGAACGGGTAACGATCGCGTAAATAATTTGTTTTTAGTTACGTCTACATTTCAGCTAGGTGACAGCATGGTTGCAATGAGACAGCGTCAGCTTGACAACACAAATATTTCATTTTATCTACTATCTATCAACTGCATTTATTTAAATAAAATACTGTCATACTTAATTCATATAGCGTCAGCGGTGCTGTGGTTACGGCACTGATTTGTTGTCTAATTAGAATTGGAGGCCTACAATCAATCCTGCCTGCCGATTACATTTATTTGATGCGCCTACAAATGAAGAAAAGCATTGTCATGTAATAAGTTTCCTAAAGGTTATCGATTCTGCATCGATTATAACAGTTATGTAACGATTTTAATATTCATTACTGACAACTCAGTTTTTAATAACAACAATGGTCAATTCCGTGGATGTAATCCTTTGAATGTTATTTAATGATAATAAAAAAATGCAAACTTATAGCGATATCTAAATAGGATGAAAAAATTAATATGAATATTTCATAATTTTCTATCGTTTTCAATTTGTTGTGCATTCTGGGCCAAAAATCGCCAATCCCCTTTAATCTATTTACAACTTATAAATAGAGATCGGATAATCGGATGCATATTTACCTAAAGTTAATTTTTGGCTCACAAATTATGGAAGCGGCTTTTTAAAATACATTTTGTTAAATAAAAATTCCGGGAAAATACGGGACTGCAATTTAACGTAGTGATATTGTTTGAAAATTACTAAATTAGCACGTGGTATTTATTTTCCAAAGACCGAGACTCCGGGATCATTTATACAACTATGCATACGTATTTACTTTATTTATACGTATTTAGTTTCAGTTCCCCGTGCGATTTATGAATGTACGATTTATTACATGAAGAGTGTTATACGAAAGTAGTGAGCTAGTTTGACTAAAACAATAATCAATTAAATAATTTGATAAAAAAACAGAAATGGTGAAAATTTTATTTAACAAAACAATAAAAAAGCGTTTCCATACTTTGTCTTAACTAACTTTAGGTAAATATGCATATGATTATCCGATCTCTACTTATAAACTAATAATAATTTACTGTTCTTTATAGTTCAGTTCCGAAAACATAAGTAATGATCATTTTGCCTGTACAAATAGTGGCGGCAAAGATTTGCAATGCTAGGATTGCGAATTAACTACAATGGGATAAATAGAAACGTCAAACCTGTCACCGTAGTGGTTCGCATTGCGAAGACAGATTGCAAGGAAGGAGCACGTTCGCCTCTTACTTGGTGTGCTCACGCGTGGCTCTTGGCTCTTGCGAAGCAGTTTTTATTACTCTTGTAATAATTGTGCGTATTTGAATCCCGATTTTCGGGTTCCAGGTTCCTGCTGGAAACGCAAAGTTCCTGATTGGAAGTTAAAAGTTAATCGTACGACGCACAAATACCCACCACCATTACTGACCCTGAGGTTCCGGCTGCACTCCAACTTCACCACTAACACCACCACATACCAGGGCAGTACTAGTACGACTCAACTGCATTGGAAGTAGGAAGACTCACTGTAACAATCCGGCGGCGGTAGACCTTTAGACCCTGAAGAACACAATATAAATAAATTTTGTCTACTAATGGTTGGTTGTCTTTTATTCCCTAACCCTGTAACGTGGCAGATTTTTCTGATCCTAAATCTAAATTCGGACACAAATGGTTATTTGCTCATTTCGGAACGTGTCTTGATAAGGACGTTTGTTGCTCTGTGAAGAAATGTCAGACGTCATTTTAGCTCCCTGGTTTTGCTCCTCAAGGTTGGAAATAGATTTGGAGAGGAGAAAGTAAAAGGAATATATCCTTGTATTTTATGGCCATCATGGGCTAAATAACATTAAAGTTTAAATATCAACACAACGTGAGGTGAGTTTCATCGATATCTCGCAATATTTTTGGTTTTGAGTCAGGCGTGCTTTAGCGTGCTTTGCTAATTCTCGTCATTGTTCTTTTGCAGAGATGTGATTACCCCTTATATAAAATAATAAAGTCGGTTTGGGATTTTGGGATGCACTGAATCGAGGGAATGCTACCTCAATTCTGGTAGGCATTGGATTTCTTATTTTTTTTTCTACACATTGCCGGTCATCCGACTGAATCCTAACACGCAAATTGTTTCTTTTCAGATGCGGGTTTTAATCTTATATTAATCTTGATATTCTTATATTATTCTCGGTGTTCTTGTTCTTCGTATAAGTTTTTGCATAGTTCTCAAGTATTGGATAAATTAGTGATGTCCGATTTGGATGGTTTGGACAAGAAGTGATGGCATCGGTCTGCATGGCTGTGGCATGAGCTCGGATCCAGCTCTGGCACAGACATCGGAAAGTTCCTCTGGAGGCTTGTTCTATGGAAACCAGTGAGTGATCCTGGAGGATAGTTCTTCGCATCACCTTCCAAGGTACTACCGGTCCATTACTTCCACGCCGAGTGTAGAGTCAAAATATAGTTCATGGAGTCTTATAATTAGTCACTGAGTTTAAGAAGTTTCTGGGAGCAATAATATTTTCCACACGAACTTTTTATACCACGCCCCTGACATTTAAACATCATAAATTTTGGAATTTCTACCCAAATTAAGCAGAGGTGAACCTCACCTCACCTAACTCATGTAGGACCTTATGTCCTACATGATTATTAATTTAAAGGATACACTTAAAGAATAATACTTAGTAATGTAATATCAATATAGATACAGTATCTTTTTTTTGTGAAAATAAATTTATTATAAATTGAGTTCTTTTGTTTCACTTAATCATGTTGTAAGATGTCATGGTTGGTCAAGGATAAATAAAGAAATTTCTGCAAGCCGGGAAACCAATACCTTGCAGTGGCGCCCACATATAGGAGGAAGATTGGTTTTTTACCCTTCCTTGGGAAATATTGTTGCTCCTTTCTTTATTTTTAGTCAATAAAATAGATAATTAATTTGTTGACTTTTCTCTCATAGTGTTAAATTTATATGTATTGTGTTTTATATGGGGTAACACATAATTAATTACATCTCTCATGTTTGTGTTGTGTTTTGTGTTTAATTTTTTGTATTTTTTTTGTCCATTTGCTTACAATTTACTTGTTTTGTGTACCTAAAATAAAGCAGGTTTTTTAAATAAAAATCTAATGATAGGTCAGTCTTGTACTATTGAAGCAATAAAAATAAGAAAAATATATTGAGGAAAAAAAAAAAAATTTTTTTGATTATTTAGGTTTTGTTATCGCTTTTTCTTTTTTTGTTCTGTGAATATTCATGGACTTAGGATTTATTTGTGTTTCACTTTCCACAACATAAGTATTAGAGGGTTTTTTCAACATCTATTCTTTTTTTAACTTTAAAAATTAAATTGAATTTTGTGTTTGTGAAATTGTTGGGAAATTGAAACATAATAATATTTTTTTTTCTTCTCCTTGTCAGTAAATAACAAACGAATGTTAGTTGATATCCATTTGTGTATGAGTATTCACAGTGCTTTATATTGAGTGTGTTTTATAATAATAAGTTCATAGTGTACTACCATGCTTGTTACCTTAGTGGTTGATGAAGTTCACTTTTAAATAGTAACTTCATTTTATTTTATATTTCTATTGTATTACAGTTTCAAGTATAACTTGCAACTAATGTAATTTTGTATTAGTATTTTTTTTAAATACTTGTGAATTGACTTTATAGTCACTATTACTTATAAATATAGTGTACTGTTATGGTGAATAGAATTTTATCACACTGATAAGTTCTCTTGTTTATGAACAATATTGTAAGTGAATGGTTGAGGTTCATCTTTGCTTAGTTGGTGAGATATAATTTTTTTTTTTCTCTCTCGCGTTCATTCTTACATACAGACATAAAAGGATAGGTTTAATGTGCGACATACTGAATAGTGCGGTGCTCACCAGAAATAAAGAACAGGTCATATTACTTAGTACATAGAATTTTATTTTATTTTTTTTTTTTAATTTTTTTTTTGATTTCTTTTCTTGTTTTGAATAACAAGGATGGATACTAGAAAGGTATATTATCATTCTTTGTTGCGTGATGAGTTAGTTTATGAGGTGAATATTCGAGCTGAAACTCCTGAGGATACAGTTGACAAATTAAGAAAACAGTTAAAAAAAATTTGTACTGATTTTAGTCCGGATGAAATTATGGATGAGGAACTCAAGCCAAGTGTGGAGTTGCCCATTATTACTGAAAAAGTCAAGGAGTTGCAAAATATTTTAGAGAATTTCAGGAGAAGTAGGGAACGGCACCAGTTGACCCGTGCTAAGGCTTTATACTGTCATCTAACGCATAGGTTAGACAGATTAATGTGTCAGGAAGCAGTAGACTTGGAGATCAAATCTAGCTTAAGACAGAAGCTAAATTCTTGTTATGCAACTCTGGAAACTGTTACTACCAAAAAACAGGATGGGGAATCTTCCACTAGTTCCATTCCTGAAGATGTTGTGGTTGCTGGTTGTCAACCGAAGGTTAATTTTTTGAAGTGGAATATTTCTTTTGATGGTCGTAATAGTGTTCACTCATTTTTGGATTTATTGAATGAACGAGCTACAGCCTTCGGTATTAGTGATAGCATTTTATTTAGAGCGGCATTTTGTTTTTTCTCCGGACAAGCATTGTTATGGTACAGAGGGGTTAAAGATAAAGTCTCGTCATGGGGGGAACTAACTTCATTGCTGGTTGAGGAGTTTGCACCTGTAGATTATGACTATCGTTTGTTGGGTGAAATTCGCACACGTACTCAAGGTCATGAAGAACCTACTCATATTTATTTTGCAGTTATGAATGGAATGTTTTCACGTCTTAAAAAACCACTTTTAGATCAAGATAAACTTGAGATCTTGATGCATAATATTAGGCCTTCATTCTCTGAAGCTTTGGCGTTGCATGACATTGAATCTATTGAGGATTTAAAGACCAAATGTCGAAAAATTGAGTCAGCTCGCCAGAAAACTGGTTTGTTTATGGAACCACCTAAACAATCTGACATAAATCCCGAGTATGTTTATAGAGGTAGACAACCAAAACCGGTGAATGTGGTGATGCAACCATCTACATCATCACACCATATGCCTAAACCAGCCCATAAAGCAAATAATTTTTTTTGTTATAAATGTAAGAAAAATACACATACTGCTAAATATTGTAGGGAGAAAAAATTGGTTTGTTTTAAGTGTGGTGAAGAGGGTTATACAGTTCTATCTTGCCCTAAGTGTAATAAGGGAAAAACATCAAAAAACTAGTTTGGCAGAACCGCAGTAAAAATAAGGTGAAGGTCGAGCCTTATTCATCTAATGATTGGTTAGATTTAGTACAGGAATATTTTAAGCTTAATAGCGTTACTTCGGTTTTGTTTAAGCCTGATGTGAATGATACTCGGCCGTATTTAAGTGTGAACATTCTGGATATAATTGTTTGTGGATTATTAGATTCGGGAGCTGCAGTTTCAATAATAGGAAATGGAGCTCATGAACGCTTTGATAGCTTAGGCTATTCTCTTGTAAAAACAAGTGAATCTAGAGTTGCAGTTGCTGATGGTTCCATCTGTGACATTATAGGGTATTTATTTTTGCCAATCACCTTTCAAGGGATAACAAATATTATTAAATTTTATGTCATACCCTCAATTGTGTCAAATGTCATTTTCGGAGTAGATTTTTGGAAGAGTTTTAAATTAATGCCAGAAATTTTTAAAAATATTACTTATTCTGAGGCACCTGTAGATTTTATTACAAGTTCTGTTCATAAAACTGTTAATTTTGTTGAACCTTTTGAAAGTCTAAATTCTGGACAGAAGGAGCTGGTGGAGATGATGACTCAGCAGTTTTATAACATTTCGTTTGATTACAAAGGTTTGGGACGCACACATTTAATCGAGCACAAAATAGATACGGGAGATGCCATACCAATCAAATGTAGACCTTATCCCTTGTCTCCTGAAAAGACTAGGGAACTTCATAAGGAAGTCGATAAGATGCTGGAACTTGATGTTATCATGCCGAGCGAAAGCCCGTGGAATAATCCAGTCCTTATGGTTCCTAAAGCAGATGGAACATGGCGGTTTTGTCTCGATTGTCGCAAGCTAAACGCAGTGACGAAGGGTGATGCTTATGCGATTCCATATATACCACAGATACTCGATAGTCTCAAAAATGCAAAGTATATCAGTTCTATAGATTTTAAATCTTCTTTTTGGCAGATTAAACTTGACGAGCAATCTCAGGAGAAGACCAGTTTCACTGTGCCAGGTAGAGGACTGTTTAAATTTAAGGTTATGCCTTTTGGGTTATGCGGAGCACCTGCCCGACAGCAAAGATTGATGGATATGCTGTTCGGAACACCATTTTGCGGTGATATAACTAAAGGTATGATCTTTTGTTATGTTGATGACGTCATTGTCGTGGCTGAGGATTTTGAAACACATTTATTACTATTACGTCGGTTACATCAACGTATTGAAAGTGCCAATTTAACAATTAACTTTGAAAAAAGTAAATTTTTCCGAAAATCTCTCAAGTATTTGGGATACATTGTTGATGAGTGTGGTTTGAGGACAGACCCAGACAAAGTGCGCGCCATATTAGAATTTCCTGTGCCAAAGTCATCTAAGGAAGTCAAAATGTTTTTAGGAACATGCTCGTGGTATCGTAGGTTCATTAGAAATTTTGCATCTATTGCAGCGCCTTTGAATGCCCTCACCAGCACAAAAATAAAATTCGTTTGGAACCAAGCAGCTGAAGAAGCGTTTAATTGTCTTAAAAATTGTTTAGTTTCTGCGCCTGTTTTGGCATGTCCTGATTTTGAAAGGACTTTTGCTGTTCATTGTGATGCATCTAGTTATGGTATAGGAGGCATGTTAACCCAAAATATAGATGGGCAAGATCATCCTATAGCTTATGTTAGCAGATCCCTTAACAGGAGTGAACGTAATTACAGTGCAACCGAAAGGGAGGCATTAGCTGTGATTTATGCTGTTGAGAAGTTTGAACCATATCTAGGTACTAGACCGTTTACTGTGGTAACGGATCACGCGTCACTGAAGTGGTTCATGAAACTCGAAAATCCGACTGGACGGTTAGCTCGTTGGGGTTGTCGTTTGTCCCAATTTAATTTCAGCATAGAACACCGCAGGGGTAAGGACAATGTTGTCCCAGATACTCTGTCCCGTTTACTGAAGGTCGACGTTATTTCTTCATCCCTTCCAGGAAACGTTGATGATGAGTGGTACAATAGAGTTGTACAGGTTTGTTCAACGCATCCCAGGAACTACCCCAACTATCGAGTGGATAGTGGTAAATTGTTTAGGCTCACTAAGGGTAAGTACTCGCTGACAAAGGAGTTTGATTGGAAGGAGGTTGTACCTAAACCTATGCGTGATCAGGTCATCTCTGACAATCATGTGCCACCTACCTCGGGACATTTTGGTGTATTCAAAACCCACCGTAGACTAAGTTTAAGGTACTATTGGCCGGGGATGTATAGGGACGTAGTCAACTTCATAAAGAACTGTGCAACTTGTTCAGCTTATAAACATAAAACTTCTCTTACACCTGGACTCATGGGTCAACCTAAACAATGTTATAGGCCATTCCAGGCAGTATCTGTGGATTTAGTTGGACCACTACCCAGATCTCGTGCGGGATTCATGCATTTGTTAGTCATTACATGCTGCTTTTCTAAGTATACACTGTTGTTCCCGTTGAGACGCGCGACAAGTGCTGCGGTGACCAAAAATATGGAGAATTATGTTTTTCTGGTGCATGGGATTCCAGAAACCGTGATTACCGACAATGGGGTTCAATTCACGGGATCTGAGTTTCGTAAACTTCTGGAGAAATATAATATTCCTAGAGTACACTATTGCCCACGATATACACCGCAAATCAACCTGGTTGAGCGTTACAACAAAACAGTAATGACGGCGGTTTCGTCGTATGTAAAGGATGACCACAGAACGTGGGATCTGCAACTTTGTAAAATTCAATTTGCATTAAACAGCGCAGTTAATGAAACTACTGGTTTTACACCATTCTTTTTGGTCCATGGCAGAGAACCTATTATAAATGGTTCGTTTTATAGGGACAGTGACGAGGGAGAATACGAAGTTGCAATGCCAAGAGAAGAGTACGCTGGAGAGTTTGGAATCCTCAAGGATGTGTTCGAGAAGGTCCGCAACAACATGCTAAAAGCCCATGCCACAAACACCAAGTATTACAACTTGCGCAGACGTCACGTAGTATTGCGAGAAGGGCAGGAAGTATGGAGGAAGACCTACATCCAGAGTGACGCGGAGAAGTTCAAAGCTACCAAACTAGCTCCAAAGTATGAGAAATGCATTGTAAAAAAGGTTTTGTCGCCGTTAGTATACGAACTTGTTGGGTATAGTGGTAAAAACCTTGGCACTTGGCATATCAAGGATATAAAAGTATAGGAACAAACTTCGTATATTTTTTTTTTGGACTATTCCAAATGTTGGGTTCTCTCAGCATTTAAGTCAGATCAGAGAATCAGACTTTTCTTTTTTCAGATCGCTAGTATTTTTACTAAGCGACACTATGACAATAATTGTCATTAAACACAAGACTTTGTGTTCTAGTTAAGTTTGCATGGTAGATTAACTATTTATTGTTTTTACAACTTAGGTTGGTTTATTAAGGCAGAACGTAGTTTCACCTTATATATTTTATAAGTAGTTAGTACTATAGATTAGTGCTGGTATGTTGGTTAGGACTTAGGCCTACAATTTAAATTAATGTTAGGATTTTAGAAATCTTACATTATTTGTGTTTGTTGCGAAGATGTCCAACTTTGCGTTGTGACTAGCGACTTATTGCCCAGAGACTCGTAGTAGTCCTGAGTAATTCCAGAGTGACTTCGGTGCTCTGTGGTTTTTGGTGGTGACTCAGTTCCCCCATTTATTTGTTTAACCTAAGCTTATAATAGACTCATGGTAAGGTTAGGTATTACCATTAATACCAAACGGGAAAATTGGAGTACCACTGGTTTACAGTTGATACTTCAGGGATTTTTTGTTTGCAGGTGACAGCAAATGTGAAGTAAAATTGGCTGCCACTCGTATGAAAGTGAAATATGACAGATGATTGTATGAAAGTGTTGGGTAAGAAACAGCCCGGACAGTAAGGATGTTTTTTTTTGTTTGCAGAACAACAGTCCTGGCGTTTAGCATCATACTCAGGTTCGATTTACTGGTTAGGTTTGAATTGTTTAAGATGGTAAATTAAAAAGTATGTTGTATTAGTGGAGTAGTTTTCTTTAGTTTCTCTTAATTTTTTTTAGTTCACCTTAGTACGCTGAGGGCAGCGAAGTTTCTCACTACGCTCGAAACCCTTTAGGGGGGAGGGTATTGTAACGTGGCAGATTTTTCTGATCCTAAATCTAAATTCGGACACAAATGGTTATTTGCTCATTTCGGAACGTGTCTTGATAAGGACGTTTGTTGCTCTGTGAAGAAATGTCAGACGTCATTTAGCTCTCTGGTTTTGCTCCTCAAGGTTGGAAATAGATTTGGAGAGGAGAAAGTAAAAGGAATATATCCTTGTATTTTATGGCCATCATGGGCTAAATAACATTAAAGTTTAAATATCAACACAACGTGAGGTGAGTTTCATCGATATCTCGCAATATTTTTGGTTTTGAGTCAGGCGTGCTTTAGCGTGCTTTGCTAATTCTCGTCATTGTTCTTTTGCAGAGATGTGATTACCCCTTATATAAAATAATAAAGTCGGTTTGGGATTTTGGGATGCACTGAATCGAGGGAATGCTACCTCAATTCTGGTAGGCATTGGATTTCTTATTTTTTTTTTACACATTGCCGGTCATCCGACTGAATCCTAACACGCAAATTGTTTCTTTTCAGATGCGGGTTTTAATCTTATATTAATCTTGATATTCTTATATTATTCTCGGTGTTCTTGTTCTTCGTATAAGTTTTTGCATAGTTCTCAAGTATTGGATAAATTAGTGATGTCCGATTTGGATGGTTTGGACAAGAAGTGATGGCATCGGTCTGCATGGCTGTGGCATGAGCTCGGATCCAGCTCTGGCACAGACATCGGAAAGTTCCTCTGGAGGCTTGTTCTATGGAAACCAGTGAGTGATCCTGGAGGATAGTTCTTCGCATCACCTTCCAAGGTACTACCGGTCCATTACTTCCACGCCGAGTGTAGAGTCAAAATATAGTTCATGGAGTCTTATAATTAGTCACTGAGTTTAAGAAGTTTCTGGGAGCAATAATATTTTCCACACGAACTTTTTATACCACGCCCCTGACATTTAAACATCATAAATTTTGGAATTTCTACCCAAATTAAGCAGAGGTGAACCTCACCTCACCTAACTCATGTAGGACCTTATGTCCTACATGATTATTAATTTAAAGGATACACTTAAAGAATAATACTTAGTACAATGTAATATCAATATAGATACAGTATCTTTTTTTTGTGAAAATAAATTTATTATAAATTGAGTTCTTTTGTTTCACTTAATCATGTTGTAAGATGTCATGGTTGGTCAAGGATAAATAAAGAAATTTCTGCAAGCCGGGAAACCAATACCTTGCAACCCCCTAACGTAGCAATATATAAGTTGAGATGTTTCTTCGCAAAGCGTCTTTCTTTATTGTATTATTACAATATATACGTATGCGTTTTAGCCATAACTCTGGCAAAGGACTTCGAATGTGAGAATGAATTCTCTTTCTATCTCGATTAGCGGTGGCGGAGTGAAGTCGGGCGGCGGCGGCAGCGCTTCGTCGCTGGCACGTCTTGCTCCATTGGTCCTGGTACGATGACTGACTGACACGAGAATGATCGAGCGTTACACGATCAGTCTGGCATCAGTCTGCTGTCATTCACAAGAATGATAAAAATTATTAAAATATTTAATTTTTGTCATTCTTGACATCAGTCCGTCAGTTAACCGGTTAGACGATAATTCTCTCATCATTCTGAGCAGACTGATTGACCAAACTGACGACAGATTGAGCGTGTAACCTTAGACTTACATGTTCAATCATCCATTCATCAGCCACAGAACAAAACATTTAATAAAGAAGAAAAAGGGAATCTCCTGATCATAGACAAGACAAGACAGACAACTGACAAACTAGGGATGTGCCATACATTGAGATGTGCAATTACCGGTATTTTGATTTTTCGTTACGAGACCGTCATATCATAAGTACTTAAGTCATGCTTAAAGATTCAAAAAATGTTATTATCTATAATAAACGACGAAATATTTTCCGATGAGAATATAATGTCAAAATCCCCGCATTTTCCCCACATAATGGCAATCCCCAATAAATCCCCAACCAACTTGAGATTCCTCGCAGTTTGGGGACCCTGCGATTGGTAACCCTGCGATAGAGTGTTTCTTCTTTTTTCTTTCACATTGCTTATAAAATACCCATAGCGCAAAGAGTTCAAGAGATATAAATACATAATCTATTTTTAATTATTTTGTATGAAGGTGTATATATCAATACATCATGTTAATGTGCTCTTGTTCTTTTTTGTTTATTTCAAGTATATATTAAACACTAGCATTTTCGTGTATTTTTAGCAGCTTACACCATAGTGTAAAAAAGAGATCTTATTTTTACATTGCACATATGCAATGTTAAAATAAGTTTATTAAATATACTTAATGAAATAAGAAAGCTTGTTTATTCAGCTTGAATTACGGTTTTTTAGCCTTTTCATTGCTTTTTCAGTAAACATACATTATGTGCAGTTTAATAATAATTTATTCTA
>JAYEAL010001060.1:0-19074 GCA_036419045.1 Scirpophaga incertulas
GTAAAGAAGTATCATCTGCAAACAATACTGTCTCACACGATTCTGTAATGTAGTAAGGAAGGTCATTTATATATATTAGAAACAGTAGGGGACCCAATATTGATCCCTGGGGACCCCCATATTTAGGCGAGCTAGCAGATTCTGATCTATTAATAACGACTTTCTGCAATCTGTCTGATAAATAAGATTTTAAAAGGCTAACAGCTCCATCCGAGACACCATAATGTCTAAGTTTACTTAAAAGCGTTTCATGACTCACACAGTCAAACGCTTTGGAAAGGTCGCAAAACACTCCAATTACATCCCGCTTGCCCTCCCATGCGTCAAAAATATGTTTCATAAGTGCAGTTCCGGCATCGGTAGTGGATCTACCTTTGGTAAAGCCGAATTGGCTTTCATGCATGAATCTGTTTGTTCTCAAGTGACCTATTAGTTGATTGTAAATAACTTTCTCGAAGATTTTGCTGAAAGTAGGTAATATGGATATAGGTGTAAAATTAGAGGGATCTTTTTTGTTACCCGATTTGAAAAGTGGTATTAATTTACTATATTTCATTAGATCAGGAAAGATACCCTCAACAATACAAGAATTAAAAATTTGTGCTAACAATGGGGCTAATTCATCGATGACAGATTGAATTATGTGAGTTGATATACCCCAGAGATCTTCAGTTTTCTTCTTGTTAAGTAAACGGAATGTTTTCTTAATTGAAGAAGCATCGATATGGCTAAATTTGAATGATTCACTGCACCTATTCACACTTGACTCCAGGAGGGTGACGGCTAAACTAGGAGATGAGTTAAGATTACTGGTAGTTATAGCAGGAATTTGAGAAAAATAATCAACAAATGCATTCGCAACTGCATCGTCCGACTTGATAGTCTTATTATTAATTTCTAAAGAGAAAGAGTTCCCAGAGCTTCTACTTATTCCCGTTTCCTGATTTATTATAGTCCATGTAGTCTTAACTTTGTTCTTTGACATATTTATTTTATTTGATATGTATAAAGATTTAGCACATAAACAAACATTTTTAAAAGTCTTTGAGTATTTTTTACATAATCTAAAAAGTAAGGCGCGAGAGACCCCGATAGTACATTATATTACTTTTGATAAAGCTGATAAGTTTCTTGCGCCCTTTCTTATTAGGGTGGTGGGAAAAAAATCTTGGACGATTCAAAAGAGCTTTCTATAAATTCATATTTGAATAAAGTTAATTTTGATTTCGTACAAATCGCATAATATTTGCAGCTATGAAGAATATTCAAGGTTAAATTTAGGAGTAAATGAAAACAATTTTAACGGTCTTTTTCATTCCCGTCCGTTTCCAGTAGCCGACGGGAAACTGGGACGATGTATCATTTTAAGACGGGGCATTACATTTTTCATTTATGTTGCTGTTATATTTTCTCGGGTCCACTCTTTTCTTTGTTAACGGTTATCATTAATTAAAATATTTGGGACCTAAGAAGTCAGTTGCATTAAAAAATCAACATAAATATTTAGTTATGGGATTCATTGATCATCATTATAATCAAAATCAAAATAATGTTTAGTCAACACACGCCTTTATAAGTTTTATTTTTAAAAACTTTGTTAAGTGCATGCGTGAAAGAAAACAAAACAAATGTTCATATATATATATCGGCTGCTCAAATTCAAAACCTAGTAACACCAATTTTTTAAAAAAGAACGGTTTTTGGCATTTTTCGACTTATTAGTTAGTACCGAAACGATGTGGACCTTGAAAAACCCATTTTCATACGTAATTTTTAAGATATAATTTAGCAAGCAATTTGCCGTGATTACGAGAATTTGTTTGAAGTACAAATTCTAAACTTAGTATGTCAGAACAAATTTAAGACCCTAGCATCTCAAGCGACTTACTAAGTTATGAATTTGGAATTTGAAATACCAACTTGCTATGTTTTGAATTTGGCGCAAAGTAAAAATAACAAATAAATAAATTAATTAATATCCAAATAACCTAGTAAAGCAAACGTACTAAGTTTTGATACTGTTTTTATTTTTTATACTGTTTTTATGTTATATTTGGATAAATTCACGAAAAAAAATAAAGTATGAGCGATTTTATTGTAACTATACTCCAAAAAGATTAATGTCAACCGTATAGCACAACTTTTCGTCATACACCCAAATCGTTATCTCTTCTGGTTTCGTCGGGCTAACGAATCAAAGTAGCCGACCCGTTTTTTTTTGCTCTCCTGAACATTTTTGTTGGAAGGATATTATATATATATATATATATATATATATATATACTAGCTGGCCCAACAGACGTTGTCCTGTCAAATGTCTCAAATGTCAAATGTCTCAAATGTCACGTTGTCTCACGTTGTCTCAAATGTTTTTAAATAAATAATTTAGCTGAAAAACAATATCTATATGACCGTATTGTGAATCTAAACCATTCTCAAGCCCCCTGGAATACACACAAAAAATTTCATCAAAATTGGTCCAGTCGTTTAGGAGGAGTTCAGTCACATACACACGCACACAAGAAATATATATATTAAGATATATATATTTTATTATATATATATAATTTAATTTAATTTTATTCTTTACATTGGCATATAAATCGTTTGGCAGTTTGATACCTTTTTTTAGGCCTCAGGGTTACAGCAGAATATCAGTGATTTGCTCGTCTGTATGGGCAAATCGTATGCTGAGCTGTTTACCTATTTGCACCGCTATAACACATATCCATAGTACTAACACAGTGCAAATATAAACAATTCCTTTGTTTTGTACATGATTGTTGCCATTATATATTTTCATGTTTTATTTATTTATTAATTTTTTTTCTTCTGTTTCTGCTTTTAATTTTGTGTTTGTATACTGTGTTTCAACTGTTAATTATGTGCAAATAAAAAAATTATCTATCTATCTATCTATCTTAATATATATATTTCTTGTGTGCGTGTGTATGTGACTGAACTCCTCCTAAACGACTGGACCAATTTTGATGAAATTTTTTGTGTGTATTCCAGGGGGCTTGAGAATGGTTTAGATTCACAATACGGTCATATAGATATTGTTTTTCAGCTAAATAGGCTTGTATCCACTATGAACAAATCTGATGCATTAGGTTGCACAACTATTAAGATGATCATTTAATTATGAGAAAACAAAGTTTTATAAAATAATAACTTTTGATTATTTATATTTTTATAAAATAAAATTGCACAAAATAAGCCATAAGTCACGTGACAGCAAACACCAATTAAAGTGTTACGTCACGCCGTGCGAAACGTCAAAGTCAAAATGTCATTCCCAAGTGTCTTGTGGAAGTGCGAAAAAGAATGGGCATCATTCCTTCTCGCTAATGTTAGCCACTTTTTACGTGTCTGCTGATTGTTTGGCACGTATATAAATAATTTTTTTGGTGTTTTTATACTTGTGCTTGTACACTGGGGCACTATGCAGTACTTGTAATACGATGAATCCATTTTTTATTAAAATAACTTCACAATACCGAATATTCCGATACTAAAACAGCTGTGTTTTGCACGCCGTGACGTCATTCAAGACGCCATGACAGTCATGAGCGTTTTTGATGACTAATGTCAAATATTTAATTAAATGCAAAATTATTCTTATAAATAAGCATTTTTTTTCAAAAATAATAATTATTTTGTATAGAATAGGCATCAAGGTATATTAGTATCTAACTACTGAAATTTAGGTAACACGCCTATTATTTATTTAAAAACATTTGAGACAACGTGAGACAACGTGACATTTGAGACATTTGACATTTGAGACATTTGACAGGACAACGTCTGTTGGGCCAGCTAGTCTATCTATATATATATATATATACTCGTACAACAGTTCGAATAATAATATTATATGTGTATTAACAGTGATAATAATTAAACAAAATGTAAATTTCATACAATTTGTGAAGGGATTCATCATCTTTGCTTATGCCCGACATGTGTGTCGTTTCATACATACATACATACACTCACGCCTTTTTCCCATGGGGTAGGCAGAGATTACGTCTTTCCACTTGCTACGGTCTTTACATATCTCTTTCGCTTCCTCTACTTTCATAACATTCCTCATACATGCTCGACGATTGCGGGTACTTCTGACCTGGCCTTTTTTGTCGTTTCACATAAAACAAAAAACTTGTGAATTGTCAATCGAACTCAGCACCAATTTAATGCTTTTCCGGTATGACGTCCCGAAATTTGTTCCCGTTTTAAATTAGTCCCTAAAGTACTAATAGCTTTGTAATCAAAATGGAAATTTTCAAATTTCATCCCCCATCCCCTTCCTTCCTTACCATATTTCATAATTCAGTGGTTTTCAATACCCTCGTCAAATAATGTTGCCGCAAATTAATTCAAATAATCCTTGTCGTTGGTTTAAAGTTCCTTATTGGTTCCTTCCTCACGTTCTTCACGTTTTTAGTTCTTTTGTTCCAAAACTTTTTTGTGTCATAGACATTGAGTTCCATGTTGAAACTATTACATAAATTTGTTATATTAACCATTTTTCGTATTAATATTGAGTAATACTGTAATAATCTTAGCTAATTAACAAAAGCAAGAATAATCAATATAATCTTATTTGAATTATTTAACGTCTTTTTTTTATTGCTAAAGTTGACAAACAAGCAGGCTGCCCACCTGATGGTAAGTGGTAACAGTCGCCTATAGTACATGTGGTTCCCACGAGATTCGCAGCAAATCTGCAAACCTCATAAGAACCACAGTGTACGTTGCCAACTTGTGACATAAGATGTAAAGTCACAGTAACCAGTAATTTCACTGCCTATCTTACCCTTCACGCCGGAACACAGCAAAGCGAACCCTGCTGTTTGGGGGCGGAAATAGGTAAGACGGAGGTACCCATGCAGACGACCCTGGTACAGAGTCTACCTCCTAGAAACGTCTTGTTAAGCTCGTATGGAATCAAGATCGATCGAAATCACAATCTTGTTACGACCAATAAAACTTATTTCCAGAATTTTCAAGGTTTCATTTACACTCTTTTGTTATGAAGATAGATAGATAAGATCTTTAATTACAAAACATCTTTATCACACACAAATATAAGAACACAAAGAAACTAAAATTACATTTTCTTAAAACGAAAAACCCAGTACAAACCAAGAGCTATGTGTGCTGTAGAAGTGTAAAAAGGTCGTAGTTCAGTGATTGTAATTACTCACAAAAGAATGTCAGCAAAGCGCTGGTATTCTGCTACATACATACACTCACGCCCTTTTCCCATGGGGGTAGGTAGAGATTACGTCTTTCCACTTGCTACGGTCTTTACATACGTTCCAATGTTCAGACTCCATAAAACTAGCTGTTCGTTCTTGGGGAAATGTATATCTATGTTTAACAAGCTTCCGCAAAGTGTCATTGATTTGCCTTTATATAAATTTAAAATCCATATCAAAAATACACTCATGAGTAAAGGTTATTATAAAGTAAGTGACTACCTAAATGATCACAGTATTTGGGAATAGGGACACTATTCATAGAGCCATGTTTGGTAACATTATTTATAATATTGTATTATTTTATATGTGTATGTAAACATACATACGACTGTAATCGTATTAGGTATGATTGTATCTTATACTATATTGTATTTTTATATTATACTAGCTGGCCCAACAGACGTTGTCCTGTCAAATGTCTCAAATGTCAAATGTCTCAAATGTCACGTTGTCTCACGTTGTCTCAAATGTTTTTAAATAAATAATTTAGCTGAAAAACAATATCTATATGACCGTATTGTGAATCTAAACCATCCTCAAGCCCCCTGGAATACACACAAAAAATTTCATCAAAATTGGTCCAGTCGTTTAGGAGGAGTTCAGTCACATACACACGCACACAAGAAATATATATATTAAGACTAGCTGGCCCAACAGACGTTGTCCTGTCAAATGTCTCAAATGTCAAATGTCTCAAATGTCAGAGTTTCTTGCCTGTTCTTCTCGAGAAGGCTCTCCCAATTTCCGAACAGGTGTCGAGTCAATATATTTTTTCTTTTTTTTTTCCTTATTCGTATGTACGGACAAGGTTTTTGTTTTTTTTTTTTTTTTATTATTTAAGCTTTTTTTTTTTGTTTTGTTTGTTGACGTCAATAAGTGCCTGTAAAGGTCCATGTTGAATAAATATTATTTTGATTTTGATTTTGATTTTGACATATCTCTTTCGCTTCATCTACTTTCATAACATTCCTCATACATGCTCGACGATTGCGGGTACTTCTGACCTGGCCTTTTTTGAGGACACTTTCGATTTGTTCGAAATATGTTCGCCTAGGTCTTCCTCGTCCCGTATCTCTACTCACTCCAGCTTCATAAATCCTTTTGGTCAGTCTACTTTCATCCATCCGTTCCACATGTCCAAGCCACCCAAGCATCCCTTTCTCTATTCTTGTCACGATATCCTCTTTCAAACCACATTTCTTTCTAATCACTTCATTATACAATCTGTCACTCAGTTTTACTCCTGCCATACTCCGCAAAGCTCTCATTTCTACTGCATTTATTCTGCTTTCATGTCGTTTCTCCCATACCCAACTTTCACTTCCGTACATTAATGTTGGGACCAGCGCGCTCTCATGCACTGCTAGTCGCGCCTTTTCTGATATTTTCTGACTACTCAGAAACGTATGCATGGCCCCATTCACCATGTTACCAGCTTTCACTCTGCTACAACCTAAGTATAATGTGTTACCAATAATTTGCAAAGATTTTGCATAAAATAAAACATAATTTATATTTATAAATATAACTACATATAAATTTAAACACAAGCCCATAAATCACAATGAAACTAATCGTTCTATCTACTAAATTCTTTCGACACTAAATACGAGTATATTATTGCATTCAATATATACAAAATCAATATCACAGCTCAAAGACGTCCCCGCCGAGGAGCACGAGCCTACCCCAATTATGTTGCGGCGATTGGTGCCTTAATAAGTAGAAATTTTCAAATTTGCACTTTTTGCACGACCCCTTTCCCAATTTTTCAATTTTCAATTGCTGCTGCGACTAGATGACCTTGCAAGAAAGGATTTTATAAAAGAACAAGAAAAAGGGTTCCATGCAGGCAGGAGGCACTTTGGAGTACTGTGCCTATTTTAGGCGCATATGTCCTCTCCATAGGGCAGCGTTGACCGTGCCTTCTCTTGAGGGCGCCGTCGCCTTTCTATCCAAGACGTAGGGCTGTCAAGGTCAAGGCTAAGGCTGACTTAGTCGGTAGGTCATTCTGTAACACTTGCCGTTCCGATAGTATCCTGGGCACGTTTCGTGCTCATTGTGAAGATTGTAAGCCTCTCTTTTCTCCTCTTCCTCCTCTCTTTTCTCCTCTTCTTTTTCTCAAAAAAGAAGTTTCTCCATGTGATCGCAGCAGAACTAAAGAAATCTGAAAAAGAAGCTCAAAATGATGTCAATAGTAGAATTGACAGCTCTTTGAAATATATCTAACTCTTTGACATAAAATATAGCTTACTAATAATTGTCTTCGTTTTTACAAAAAAGTGACACTAATTTAAATTAAAAAAATAAATTAATTTTCAAACATCATTATAAGTCGTTAGTTTTACTTATAAACAAAAGGCTAGACAAATATAAAAAAATCACAATTTTAGTATGACACTTTTATTTTATATAATTACTAGCTTTCTGCCCGCGGCTTCGCCCGCGTGGATTTCGGGATTGGGTATAGTTGACTATAAAGGGTTAAGGGTTATAGCTTATGCCCACGGCTACATATGCGAAGAAGTCGGTTTATGGCGCGAAGGTTTTATGTAGGACTATCCGTTTTTCCGAGATAAAAAATACCGGAAAGCCTTGCTCAAGAATCACTCTATCTATTGATGAAAATCTATGCAGTAGTTTTTGAGCGAAGCCTTTATTGCGTATCCCGTGGGATCTTTTTCCGGGATAAAAAGTACCCTATTATTTAGTCCGGACTTTTATCTTTACGTCTGCAAAATTTCAAGGCAAATTTAAAATATTAGTAAGGATTTATTACATACCATTCAAACCGACCTGATGGTTAGTACGCCGGTTTCACAGTGTCGCTATCTTTGAGGTCCCGGGTTCGAGTCCCGGTGGGGACAAATATTTGTGTGATGAATGCGAGCATTTGTACCTAAGTCGTGGTTGTTAATATATATTTCTATCAAAAATATTTGTATATGTATAATATATGTATGTCTATCCGTTACCCTAGATCCCGTAACACAAGCTCTTTCAGAGCTTAATTTGGGCTAGGCTAATTGGTGTAAGAAATATTAATTTACTACCGGACCCGACAAACTTCGTCCTGTCAAAAAGATTTATAAAGTGGCAGTTTTTTTTATTCCTACTTATTTTATAGTCAGGGTAAAAAAAATTCTGTACCGAACTGTCACCCTGGTGGTAGGGCGTTGTGAATAAAAAATAATTCATTGCAAAAAAGGTCCAAATGAACTATTAGATTTTGTGACTATTCAAGTTTGGAACGTGACATTAAATCCTCCAAAGATGTATTTTGTGCACTCACACATTGTTTGGATAGATACGAATGAGTTTCATACTTCATATAGCGTTAATAAAGCGCAAATTGACTCTTTGATGTTAGGAAAACACCTACATTGCTTAGACAACAGTGAGTGCTTACAATAAGAACTTCAATACAATAACAATAAAGCTCAAATTGACTGTACGTTTTAGTTAGAAAACGATTGTATGGGCAAAAATGGTTGTTTTTATGGTATTTCCGATAATTATTCGAATTTTTAAAACCCGTAACACCATCCTTGAACTTCAACGACCATTTTAAAAGAAGAATTTGCCAAATTGGTCCAGGCGTTGTTGAGTTATGCGCTTACCAACACATTTTGCGATTCATTTTTATATATAAGATTTAAACCAATCTCTACATGATATAAAGTGACGTCTCTACATAAAACTCTACACACACAGTTTGTTAACAATATACCATCATAATTTTGCAGCGATAGCGTCAATACATCTCGCCAATGCTCAGCAAAAGACGACGTTACTTCGTACGAGGACGTGCTGAGAGTCTACCACGCGGATCGAAGACGTGCCTGGAAAATTAATCGTTGGAGACTTCTCGTCATTGTTGCATGTCCATACATTGTGCTAGGAAATTCACAAATTGTGCACGACAGCACACTTCTATTGCTGGGATTGAAAAGGATCCCGAACTGTGCAGGGTCCAGGAAGAATTGAAACGCCAGTATTTGTTCTGTTCGGTCGGCCAGGCAGGGTCTTCAGGAGCCTTCTGTGGTACTTCCAGCAGTGCCGTGCCGGGAAGGGGTAGTCGCGCCTTTTATTCCCGATTTTTCGACGTGCCAATGAATCGGGTTTCTTCCACTATTTGTGGGTTCGGGCCTCGGGCCTATGTGCCCCTTGCCCGGGCGTCTTCTCGCCGAGCATCGCTTCGGCGGTGTTGGTATTTCGCCACTTTGATGTGGCGCACCTTAGTCCTTCCCAAATGACCCCTCTTCGCTACTCCCCTGCTACTCTGGGTCTCTTCTTGCAGGCCTGCCGCGATCAAGCATACCGGGTGAGTGGGTATTGACCCAAGCCCAGGTAGCGACCGCTGGTCAGGCCCGACTTATTACCCGGAGGAGTGGAGTGGAGGGAGTCTATTGGGAGGTGGTATTTGGTAGCTAGCTTTGTTTCATGGTCGCGTGCGTGGTATTATATGTGTTGGGAACGGGTTTGATTGCTCGGCCTCCACTATACGAAGTCTAGGCCGGGGCGGTGCGGTCGTATCGTGTGCTGGTGGTGGTAGCGGGGCTGGTTGTTGGTTGCTGGCGTCTCCCTCCTCACGCTGCGTCAGCAGCTCGCGGGGCAGCGTTCGTCCGTCTGGGGGCCTGGGAACATAGACGTGCCAAAATGTCTGGATTTAGACCCCCCTCGGAAGGATGTACCATACAGAAAGCACCTGTTTAGCCCTTTTGTCCCTTTATTTTCACAATAAATCCCTATTTAATACAGCTTTATTTTATTTTTATTCTTACTCCTTTAATAAATAGCTAAATAGCGTTTTATTTTTACTCCTTTAATGTGTAGGTAATCTGCAGGAGCTTATTTTTTCCTATATACCGCCGTTTACTATATCGATTTATCTGTAATAGCACTCGAGTTATACTCGATAATACGTCTTTAACAAATGTTTCAATTGGTCTTCTAATACCTTCAAGTGAGGAATAGAATAATTGCGAAGCATGAAAAAAAAATGTCTTTAAATTTTGATCAAGATATTGTGACTTAACTTACCGACAGCTCGCCACAAGCTGTCCTGTGGAAGACTGCACTGATGAGGCATTTATGGCAGTTAAGAGGCGTTAAATACCCCACCAGCGGGCGATGGGGTCTTCACTTCCCCGCGCACTTATTATTGTTATTATTAAATTCTATTATTATATCATTCATAATCTATATTGTTATTATAAAGAAGTAAAGTTTGTGTGTTTGTATATTTCTTAAATTATAAGGGATAATCTCGGGATCTACTGAACCGATCTTAAAAATTCTTTCACCCATAGAAAGCCACCTCAATGCCGAGTGTCAAAGGTTATATAAAAAACCGAAAAACAAAAAGTTTTTTACGTGGTAGTCCGTTTTGCAAAGTGAATCGGAGAAAAAACGGTCGAATGACAGCGTTTCTTACGAACGCCCAGTTCAGTCCCAGTTCAGTTCTCCAGAACTCAAAAATATATGTTTCATAGTTAAGGCAGTCCCTATTTAATACAGCTTGTTTTATTTTTACTCCTTTAATGTGTAGGTAATCTGCAGGAGCTTATTTTTCCATATATACCGTCGTTTACTATATCGATTTATCTGTAATAGCACTCGAGTTATACTGGGAGCTGCCTTAACTATGAAACATATATTTTTGAGTTCTGGAGAAAAGATATGGAGCTTAAAAATGCATACTAAAAACTCAACGACAGCATATGTCTAACTTTTATATTTAAGTTACAAAAAGTATTAAGTTACAATTAGTATAGATAATTTAATTTTTAATATTAATAAAATAACTTGAATCATTAGGTCATATTTATTAGTCACATATTACCAAAAATAATGAATCTTAATGAAAATAAGTGAACTCATCGTCTTAAGTGTGAAGGACAAAGCAGCGGACGGCACGCGATGGCTTCAGGCTTAATTCGGTTCGCGTTCGTGTTCACTTCGGGGATTATTAATCTATGCCCAACAAAGTAGGCACGGGCCAGCTAGTAAATAATAAAGTTCTTCTTAAACATTAGAGCATGCAACAGTTTTAAATAGTCTGGTTCTTTTATAGATGTCAACTAGCTGACCCGACAGACGTTGTTCAGTCCCAAAAAGCTAAAAAAACAATATCTAGATGATCGTATTGTGAATCTAAACCATCCTCAAGCCCTCTGGAATGCAAACAAAAAATTTCATCAAAATCGGTCTAGCCGTTTAGGGGGAGTTCAATGACTAACACACGTACAGAAGATTTATATATATTTATAAAGATTTTAAATGGAGAATGTTCCGCTAACTTCTGTATTGAGCTCTTCTAATTATATATTTGAGGTTTTGAAAATAATTTAAAATATAAAGCAATAAATTTCTTTAAAAAAAATTCTAAAATTCTTGCTTTCATTCCACCAGTAACAAGGTTATAACAAGAGCAGAAAGTCACGCTATAAATCAAAGACGTGTTACGTGCATTCCCGTCCTACCCAACGCCAGCTTTTGAGAGCTTTTCAGAGCTTTTCTGCGGACTCTTTGACCCGCACTCTTTTTTGTTTGTGTGAGTCTTTTTACAATTCCTTATATATGATTTATTCTACAAGTAACACATCATTTGTCGATCAGGAGAAAGGTGTTGTTCTCCGTATTGTGGGGACAGATGGTCTTGTCCGTCACAGTCGTAGCCCCATATAGTAGCGATAAAAATCCAATTCTTACTGTCATTGTTTGTTTCCGCGCTTCATTTCTGTCGTATTTCATTTCACTTTTTATTTTGAGTTGCAATATAAATAAAATAAATTAAATTCAGAGGACGACGACCTAGGGCCTAGCAACTTAAATTATTTTATAAAGTTACATAATATTTGATTATTGGGAAAGTCCGCCATATTAGATTAAGAATGACGTCACATTATTTATCGAGGTGTTCTTTGCAAGCCCTTTCATTTGATACCCATATTGTAGGGGTGCATTATAAATAATTGGTCCGCCATCTTGGTAATACCGCCATGTTGGATTTAGAATGACGTCACACACATAACCATGCATTGTCATCCGACTTACACGTGCATGCAAAATTTCAGCTCAATTGGAGACCGGAAAGTGGGTCAAATTAAGATTCCAAAATATTCTTACATAAAAGCTTGTAAAAATAGGCTATAACTATTTTATATTAAGGAATCATTGACAGGAAGTGAACTCAGAATTAATTCTTAAGTGACTCCAGCGTTCGCGCTTCACACTCGGAAACCGTTTCCTGCGTAAACTAACTTGATAAAATACCCGAACCATAAATCCAGTATTTTCCTCCCGAGCCTCTTAAGCGCACGATTCAATCAATCAGATTCATACAGAGATTATGTTTGAAGTGTTCGAGTTCCGGCTTCCCACGGGAGTTGGAGTCAGCAATAGCGCAGGTTGTTATCGAGACAATGGCGTAAAGAGTATGTACTGTACGTGTCGGGAAATATGGTTCATGTTTTTACTGGATTAAAGAATTAATTCTTTGTATAACAAATTCTTTGTTGTCTGTTCATCTCTTACGTTATTAGCCGCTTTTGTTTTGTTCCCGTTTTGTATTTATGTTGTTTTCTAAACAACTTAGGGTGTTTACACACTGCGGGTTTAGAACGCGCTACAATTATATTTGAAAGAAGAACTTCAACAGCTTTTCGAGTTTTAGAATTTTGTCTGTTTTAAATTCAAATTGAGATGTCATTGATACTTCTATCGTATCGTAGTTTCAACTTATAATAACATAGTGTTTGAGGTGTCTTAAATTGCGAAATATTTTTAACGATATTAAATCGATATATTTTTTTAAATAACATTTATTCTTGACCATATGTTAGCGACTAACGCGGTCACGATCACAAACTAAAAAGTGTATATTTTTTAATATATTCTGTGATTTCTTGCGTGCGGTCCGAAATTCTCCGTCAATGATATTATTGTTTTTTACTACCTCCGTTCAAAAAAGATTGTCCGTTTTGGTGAAAATTTTTGTTCAAAAATGATTGTCTCGTTAGTTTCAATTTCGCTTAGACAACTTTTTATTTATGAAATAAATATTTTATTACAAACTATGTTCTTATATTATTTTAAATATCTCGTAATACATTGCGAGCAGTTTCAATTGCTTCCAAATTACATGTTAATGTTTCTGGAAGTTGATTCTTACTGCGCAATACTTCTTTCCCAATAAGTGCTAGTTGGTAGTTATTGTTAGATCGCACTAGAAGTGTTTGCAAAATGGCATTTCTCTTCTCGCTACTTAAATTTTTTGACTTTACTCCAGAATGTTGGATTTCCATAATTTAAGACTATTTGGACCGCTTAGAAAATAGCAGCGGCTTATTTTTGTATAGCGTCAAAAATTACCAATTTCAGACACTGATGGTTAATGTTGAAATTATTATAAACTGAAATTTTACTTATCAAAATTAATCTATGATTCTACTCTTGCGTACGGTTCATACACAAATGTCAAATTGACAGCTTATATTGTTAACTTGGCAAAATGTTTCAAATGAGACAATAATTTTGAACGGCGGTAGTATTTTTTATTTTATTTTGTTACTTTTCCTCATATATTGTATATTGTTTGTCGGCTCAAAGTAACCAAGACAGGAGATGCCATTGTCTAACATTCCCCTCTGCCAAAGCATAAGACTCGGAATCTTGTACGTTATATAAAACTAGTTGAGCTGCCTTATGGGCTGTCACACAACATTGTGCATGTCGCGGCGAACAGAGCTCCCACTAAAATGCCTATTTGTGCTGTTTTTTCGTGTAAAAAGAAGTCTAACACGTCAAGTATGCAAAAAGATGGTGTCACCTTTCATTTGCAAGTATTATTTTTAAGATTTATTGATTATTTAATTCATAATTTCATGTTTTACAATTCTGCAAATTCAAATTTAACGTCATATAGTCTCGTGAGGAGTGCGGTCTGACGTCATATAGTCTCGTGGGGAGTGCGTGAGCTAGGGTTGAACATTATCATATTTCAATTAATTATGACATTTGACATATAGAATTTGTATAGTTCATATAACAATTTTCTAATCTGGTAGGTATTCATTTAATCAGTAACAGCATCATTTGGTACTCTGCTGTCTTAAATTGCCGATGCCTTGTTACAATAATACACAATTTTACTATTTTTTGATACTTTAACAGTTCTATACATAACGATGTACTAGCAATTATACCATTTAAATTAAATATTTTTATAAGTATTTATATGGTGCATTATTTAAAACAATCAATAATGTAAAAATGAACTAAACTCAAACTTCCCTTCAAATCAAGTATAGATGATAAATCAAGTAGCACACTGCTGTTATTCTATCGAGACATACACTTTTTGTACAATACCAAATGGTGAAGGTGCCTTGATAGAATAACAGTTAAGTAACAAGTTTTGTTTCTATTAGCGGTTTCTATATATAGAAATCAAAAAGATGTATGAGGAGGTCATTTGCAATAGTTTTTTTTATCTATCGCGAATTACTCAATCTGTCACTGTTAATCTCATTGTATGTTATTTTTGTTTATAAAAATAGCAGTAATAAAATAGTAACACTTACTTTGTGAGTGTAATTTTGTTAAAGGAAATATAAGAGCCATGCTTAAAAGGTAAGCATCTGTAAACTAGCGCCAACATCATCTTAAAAATTTTAGTTAAAAAATATTATCTTTTTTAATCAGCAGCCCTAATTGATTTTCACACTTGAAATAGGGATGCAACTATATCGATATTTTGGTTTTACGAGTAAATAGGAATGAATGAATGAATGGAATAATTGACATTAATTAAAAATATTATGCTTAAATCTTATTGAATAATAAAATATAATTGACAAACAAAGTAAGTAAACAGAAAATAAGTACGCTTTATTTAATATTGTTTAATAATGACGTCTCGGATTATAATACACTAAAAGGTGCAGTCGAAAAATTACCTAATGATGTAATATTAATTACATCAGTGACCGGAGCATGGGGGTTCACAAAATATTATAATATTATAACCCAATATAAATCTGCAAAAAAAATTACTCAAAATTATTGCTAACATATTAAGGATAAAAATCAAAAAATTTCGTTTAAGAGATATTGTTGATTGTTAAAGTATTTTTAAGATCCCTATCTGATATTTAGTTGTATTTAATACGACTAAAATAATTTAATTATTATAATAACATACATGGGAATAATAGAACTAACTGTCAATCCCGTGTCAAAAAACTCAATTATTTTTATAGTGTGTATCAAAACGTGTTTTTCAATAAAATATTTCTTTTAGAAAACGCATTTTTAATGTTATTATAACAATGTCGGTGTTGCAGTATCTAATTTTGATGTAAAAATACAATTTTTGTTGTATCCGCAACTTGGTGTCAATAAAACTTATTTTATTTTCCGGTTTAATAGGACTTCTGTAGCTTCTCATGCAACAAAATTCGTATTTTTACCTTAATATCCTACCAAATAACAAATATGCAGTTAAAAAGACACAAAAATTAGGTAAAATTATTAGATGTTATAATTTACTATAATAAACTACTGAGTATAAGTTTGCATTTTATTAACCTTCGATATCTGTCAATTTTATATTGACTACATACTAAATGTCGAAGCATGATATTTTAATTATGTTGAAATATTAACGCCAAGTTAACATTCATTCATTGAACGAAAGCGATTTATCGATATCATTCTTTTGGGTGATGTCTCGTTACTTCCCACACTTTTACATTTTTGTGTTCGAATAGAACGTCAACGTACTTTTTTAAGGTTTGTGTGCGTGAATTTCAAAATTGTGTGTCATGTGTCCATGTGTGCATTTGTAAAAACGTTAAAATTTTCTGTTTGTGTGTGCTGGTTTAGAGTGTAGTAGTAACCTCGCCCCCCGCAAGATATGACAGAAAAATTTGTTCGAGAAATTTGACTGATGCCTACTCCAGTTCTATTTACTCTGAGTTTGTCGGTGACTCGCCTATTAGGCTCCTCCAGAATATCAGCGTTGCGGTGGCAGTCTCTTTGTCGCTGTAACTTTGTGCTGAGGTTGGGGCCTATTTGGCGACACATTATACTCGTTTTAATGTTTTTTATTTAAGTTTATTTTGTACTGTGTGTCGTCAATAAATATTTTTATTTCTTTCATATTGTTTGGAATTATATCATTAATAATATTAAAATAAAATGTTTGTAAGTATCAATGGATGTTTGTCTCTCACGTAAAAAATACTAAACACATTTTAATGATGGTTTATAAAAATATAGCTTATGCAAATCGAATAAGACATAAGTTAAATTGTCCAAAATATGAAGATAAGTGAAGTTACATATATCGCACTAATAATCGCACAATAGTGTATCAACTCAAAATCGAACATTTTCAGAATCAACAAAAAACTTATTACTCACTTCATGTAATAGTTGCAAATTGAATAACTGTCACATAAGTTTATTAATTTATCCTTATTCTGTTTTTGCACTAATCGAACGACGGTCTTGATCACGCGTGAGGAATCAAATTTTGCGTGTGTTTATAGTATTATGTCAAGTACGACGTTTTGAGTTGATACACTATTGTATTTTTTTTTTATATTAGAGCAGGCAAACGAGCCAACGGGTCACCTGATGGTAAGTGATCACCGCCGCCCATAGCACAAGCAACACCAGAGGTATCATCAGCGCGTTGCCGGCCTTTCAAGAATGTATACGCTCTTTTTTTGAAGCTTCTCACGTCGTAACTGTTCGGAAATACCGCGGCCAAAAGTTGGTTCCATAACTTTGTCGTTCGCGGGAAAAACGTACGCGAAAACCGCACTGTGGAGGACAGCCAACCATTAAGATGGTGGGGATGGAAAGCAAGTCCCCTACGTGACGCACGATACAGGAAATCGGTCGGCAGCAGTATCCCAAACAACTCGTCAGAGCACTCCCCATGGTATATGCGGTAGAGAACACAAAGAGACGCGACATCTCTCCGCAGCGCCAATGAGTCCATTGTATTATTAGTGCGATATGTAATGTATGATGGAAATGTTTATGCTACTCCAAATACTAATCCTGTGCAGACGAAGACGCGGGTACCAGCTAGTTTTAAATAAAAATGATTTAAGAATACAATAATTTGAAAGAAGATCGATCCGATTATTTATTATGCTGCTTTATTAATAACAATAATAATAATTTATAATTAATTTGCGTTGGGGAGTGACGACCCCATCGCCCGCTGGTGGGGCATTTAATGCCCCTTGACTGCCATAAATGCCCCATCAGTGCAGTCAGTCTCCCTCAGGGCAGCTTGTGGCGAGCTGTCGGTGAGTTGCGTCACCGAGGGTACCGATGTGCTTCAGGGGGGTATGCCTCCGCCTCTGTCTTGCCTTAACTAGCCGAACAGAAGCCGGCTGGAAGTGTAATTTTGTCATAACGCCGACGGCGTCTCGATCGCTGTCGCAGACACACCTCTCTACACCCTTAGCCGTTCACACCAATGTTGCTCTCTTCACACCAATATTGCTTTGCTTTTTTGGGGGGCCCATTTAGTAAGCGGCGAGCCACCACCTGCCATATTTAAAATCAATTAGGAGGCTTTAAGAAGACAGGTGACCGGAGTCTCTTCCATAGTCCGGTTCTCATTACCACCAAAATTGAAATGCAATAGTCCACAAACTTTTTGATCACAACTGACAATAGTTTCTGTGCATCTAGCTGGGTGTAGTCTTGGCTGCATTTTTCATGATGTAGATACGAGTAGAAATTAGACCCAGTTGGTACACTCCACGCACACTTTCATTAAATTTTGCTTAAATGGCCTCTACGCGTTGGATCTGTATCCCCGCGTACGCCTTATAAAGGACCGTGTCTTATAATGACGCGTGAATTAAGCTACAATAATAAAACATGTTTGAATATTTACAATCACCGCTTGTAATACAGTTGTTGTGCATATGCTCACGCCTCTTTCCCATGAGGATAGGCAGAGATCAAAGTTTTCTAATTGACAGCTATGTGACCAAATATTTTGTATTTATTTATGTATCGCATTTGAATTATCTCAACCGCGTTTGCATTACGACTGCATCGCATTTGCATCGCTGTTAACATGCACCATGTAGAAGAGGTCTTATGCATTTAACTGTATTAGCTCCATTCCAGTTCTGTAACTAAACTCATAACTTCCTTTCTATATTGTTTTTGGCATGAAATGAAATATAGTCTTGTATTTTCTTGCCTTATATATGTTTGTTGCAAACTAATTCATTACTTAGCAGTGACTTTAAAGCAATCGTTGGCGCTGTATTCATCCCTTTAACCTGAAAAATCAGGGTTTCTTAACATCAAAATGTTTATTGCGAAGGAAAATATTAAGAGGGAACTTCTATACAATTGCTGTACTGCAATTCCCTGTGCAGTTACTAAGTAAAACTTGTCAACGCTTCAGCTTCAGTCAAAATGTCAGTTCATTTAATAGGGTACTTCCCTCTATATTAGAAAATATCTAAAAACATATAACTATGATAACTTATGCATTAAATAGTCGGAATCATCATGTTTAAGTACATAAAATAACAAAAATAATATAAAAATTAGTTTCAAAGTATTCACTTTTTTAATCTATACATAAAACAAGAGCGAAACATAGGCCGCCATGTCGTGACGTCATAAGGTACTGTAAACTTATGCGTGTCAATGTCATTATGAATCATAGTACGTATAAAGCCGCAAAACAATAAAAAAATAAGTTTGTAGGTTGCTTTTTCAATGTAAGAGAACGTTATAAATACGTGAGTTA
>JAYEAL010001152.1:0-11744 GCA_036419045.1 Scirpophaga incertulas
GTACAGATTTTCACATGGTAATATTATAATAATGTATTTATTCGAGGCCCCAATAGTTACTTATGCAACTGTTGTATAATCAGGGGTATTAAGACACGAATGTAGGTTTACACGGTGTGAAGTGAAATATAATTTCACCCCATTTCGTTTGTGGATCTTGTCAAGGGTCGCAATGTATATATGTAAATTATTATTATTTTATATTATTATATGACTTGCAGAGAACGCGAGTGGGAATCGAACCCGGAACGGAGACGGTGGGAGGAGCCGGCGCCCGATTGTTGTCGGTGAGATGTTTTATTGATTACTAGTTTTCCACTCCTTTAGCTGGTTGCTTTATAGGTGAAGATAATAAAAATATTGGTGTGTCCGTCTGTCCGCAGGCGGCTCAGCGGGAACGCTGCGGCGTCGTCGTCGCGGCCCGCGCCCGGCCTCGGTGAGTGCCTGCACACTGCATACTGCGTCACACTACACTGCACTGCACTGCACCACACTACACTACATCACACTGCACCACACTGCATCACACTACAGTAGACTGTTCCACATCGCACTACACAGTGCATCACACTACAATGTACTGCACTACATCACACTGTCGTGGACTGCGTTGCACTACATAACACGGCACACTGTGTCACACTACAGTGGTGTATAGTCCGCTTAGTAGACCACGGACACAGTACAAGAGATGATTAGTGGTAGTAGAGTAGTAGGTTGGGATGATGAGAAGTCACGTCGAAGAGAAAGATTGCCGAAGTTTAAGTAAGATTGTATTGATGTAAAGTACACAGTAATATTCAATAGGCATTTTTTTCTTGAGCAGTGTGCAGTAAGACAGTTGTTGACGTACTATTTAATAATATTAATTAAAATGATAAAGTTAACTTGTAAAACCGTGCGCTTGGAAGTAGGTCGCAGCGTAAGCAAAAAATGTATGTTGCAAGCGTAAAACCGTGCGCCTTGAAGTAGGTCGCACAATAAGCAAAGAATGTACGTTGCTTGCTCGTACAAGTGGAACTGTTCCACATCGCACTGCACAGTGCATCACACTACACTGTACTGCACTACATCATACTGCGCACTGTATAACACTACAGTGGATTATTCCACATCGCACTGCACAGTGCATCACACTACACTGTACTGCACTACATCATACTGCGCACTGTATAACACTACAGTGGATTATTCCACATCGCACTGCACAGTGCAGTGCACATTACAATGTACTGCGCTACATCACACTTTCGTGGACTGCAGTGCATTACATCATATTTCAGTACTCTTCAGTGCATTACACCATACTGCACACTGCATCACACTTAACTGCATTGTACTACATGACTCTGCAATGCACTACATCACACTGTATTTACGCTAAATACCTTTTTCGCGCTTGTTCCTCGCACGCGCACGCTAGTAGTATGTCAGTGTGCGTTGCGACGTGGTGGCGGCACTGACGCGACGACAACAGGCGGCCTGTACGCGACCCGCGCCTTTACGTTTTTATTCCTATATATTGTGAGTGTACCTAAACTGTCCATTAGGGAGGCGCTCGTATACCACGAGCTGCCTCCCTACCTGCGGGCCGTAGTCGGGGACTATCTGCGCGACAGGACGATCGGCGTGATGGGACGGGACGGGATGGAAACGTCGAGGAGGGTCGAATGCGGCGTTCCGCAGGGGTCGGTGTTGGAACCCCTGCTATGGAACCTCGCATACGACGCGGTCTTTGCACCAGCCTGTCTCGCGGCGTGAGTGTCGTCTGCTACGCTGACGACACTCTGGGCTTGCTGAGCTTGGGGTTGCATGTGTCGTGTAGGCGATCCGCCGGCTGGGTTTAGAAGCTGGGTTCCCACGGCTTTCCGAGGCGCCGGGAACCACCCAACTGCCGGATCCGGGTGGGTGACGCGGTGGTCCCGGTGAGGCCGTACATCAAGTACCTGGGCCTCACCCTGGACCGCCGCTGGAGTTTCGAGGAGCATTTCGTGCTCTTCCCCTAGCCAAAAGGGTGGCGGGCGCATTGCATCGCCTGCTGCCCAATCTCGGGGGACCGAGGGATGGAGTTCGCCGCCTGTACGACGGCGTCGTGCGATCCGTGGCCACGTATGGGGCTCCCGTGTAGTCGCAAGACTGCGTGAGGTCCCCCCACTGCAGACCTCTGCTACGGAGCCTGCAGTGGATAATGGCCATACGGGTCCTACGAGGCTACCGTACCATCTCTTACGAGGCGGCGACGGTTCTGACACGCTCTCCTCCATTCGACATCCTGGCCGACATGTACGCGGCGACGTATGCGTCGCGGCGCGTCGACCGGGGGAGCGATGGGGGTAGCGCCCTGGAACCCGTGCTCGAAGTCCCTACGCGGGAGTGGCACCGACGGATTATGGCGGCCTGGCGTGCGCAGCTCGAATTACGGATCTGCGCGCGCCAGCGGGCCGTCGGTGCCGTACTCCCGCACCTCGAAGCTTGGCTCCACGGGAAGGAGGAGCTCACCTACCGATTGACTCAGATACTCACCGGGCACGGCTGCTTTGGTGAGTATCTGTGTCGAATAGGACGGGAGGGATCGACACATTGCCACCACTGCGCATCCGACCCGATTCCCAGCCCAGGCCCAGCACACGCTGTCGGAGTGCCCCGCGCGGGCCTCCGAGCGCCCAGCGAGATCTGTCTCCGCCGGCATTGATTGCGACAAAGCTGGCGGACGAGGGAGGTTGGAGGGCTGTGGTCTTCCTCTGTGAAGCAGTGATGCTCCAGAAGGAGGCGGCGCCGGGCTCGGTAGCACAGCTGCGGCGCCGCCGCGGGTCGCCGGCGGGCGCGAGGAAGTCGCGACTGCTACGGCGACCCGGGATGGACCACACCCCTTCCGTGGCTGGGGGGCGTCATCGGTGGAGGAGACCGGGGGAGGTAGTGTAGCCTCCCCGAGGAGGGCTCCCCTCTAGGCAGGGTAGCGGAGGCTGGGGGTTCCCGGAAGTAGCATGATGTTCCCGGGGGCTCCCTATATGCCTGAGAAAGGCCATCCCTATGGTTTTTAGTGGGTAGGCCTCCCCCTTCTGGGGAGGAGAGCCCCACATAACCGTCGGCTCGCCACAGCCGGAGTATGCGGGGTAAAAAAAAGTTCTCCAAAGGCGTAGTGAAAACACGGTAACAATTTGATTTGACATTCCACAAACAACGATAACAGGGCCTAGCACGTTGTTTATATATACGATTTTGCCCTCACATACTGAACACTGCATCACTACACTGTATTACATCATACTACACTGCAAAGTACTACATCACACTGCTGAGCATTACGTAGCACTGCAGTACATTGTATTACACTATATCACACTACACTTCACTACGTCACACTGCAGTACACTGCGTTGCATTGCACAACACTGCACTACACTGAAGTGCTCTACATTACGTTGCACTGCAATGCATCTTACTGCAATGTAATGCACTACATCACACTGATCATTTAAATCGATCTAGCCGTTCTTGAGTTGTAGTGGTTGCATCTGTACTGTACCAATGAATCAATTTCGTTCGTGCGCGTTTCAGATAATTGTCGGCCAAGTTCGTGCAGAAGAGAATTGCCTTCTAGATCCAGCGAAGGCTCACGGCACAGGTTGGTTGGTTTATCATGTATTTTATGAAACCATTGCAAGTTCATAATTTTAATATAATAATAAAATTTTGAGATTATTAGCAATCGCACATAAAACAGTTTAATGTTATACTCGTGTTGTGACCAACAGCAGTCGCGGGTCGTTGGGCGCGGCGTCCGACCGCGACCCGCCGCGGCTGTCGGCCGCCGTGCCCGACGTGGCCATGGCGCCCAACGCCAACACGCACCTGCTGGCGCCGTACTGCACGCCGGGTAAGTGAGTGTGTGTGTGTGTGTGTGTGAGACATACTGTCGGCCGCCGTGCCCGACGTGGCCATGGCGCCCAACGCCAACACGCACCTGCTGGCGCCGTACTGCACGCCGGGTAAGTGAGTGTGTGTGTGTGTGTGTGTGAGACATACTGTCGGCCGCCGTGCCCGACGTGGCCATGGCGCCCAACGCCAACACGCACCTGCTGGCGCCGTACTGCACGCCGGGTGAGTGAGTGTGTGTGTGTGTGTGTGTGAGACATACTGTCGGCCGCCGTGCCCGACGTGGCCATGGCGCCCAACGCCAACACGCACCTGCTGGCGCCGTACTGCACGCCGGGTGAGTGAGTGTGTGTGTGTGTGTGTGAGACATACTGTCGGCCGCCGTGCCCGACGTGGCCATGGCGCCCACGCCAACACGCACCTGCTGGCGCCGTACTGCACGCCGGGGTGAGTGAGTGTGTGTGTGTGTGTGTGAAGACATACTGTCGGCCGCCGTGCCCGACGTGGCCATGGCGCCCAACGCCAACACGCACCTGCTGGCGCCGTACTGCACGCCGGGTGAGTGAGTGTGTGTGTGTGTGTGTGTGAGACATACTGTCGGCCGCCGTGCCCGACGTGGCCATGGCGCCCAACGCCAACACGCACCTGCTGGCGCCGTACTGCACGCCGGGTGAGTGAGTGGTGTGTGTGTGTTGTGTGAGACATACTGTCGGCCGCCGTGCCCGACGTGGCCATGGCGCCCAACGCCAACACGCACCTGCTGGCGCCGTACTGCACGCCGGGTGATGAGTGTGTGTGTGTGGTGTGTGTGTGTGAGACATACTGTCGGCCGCCGTGCCCGACGTGGCCATGGCGCCCAACGCCAACACGCACCTGCTGGCGCCGTACTGCACGCCGGGTGAGTGAGTGTGTGTGTGTGTGTGTGAGACATACTGTCGCCGCCGTGCCCGACGTGGCCATGGCGCCCAACGCCAACACGCACCTGCTGGCGCCGTACTGCACGCCGGGTGAGTGAGTGTGTGGTGTGTGTGTGTGAGACATACTGTCGGCCGCCGTGCCCGACGTGGCCATGGCGCCCAACGCCAACACGCACCTGCTGGCGCCGTACTGCACGCCGGGTGAGTGAGGTGTGTGTGTGTGTGTGTGTGAGACATACTGTCGGCCGCCGTGCCCGACGTGGCCATGGCGCCCAACGCCAACACGCACCTGCTGGCGCCGTACTGCACGCCGGGTGAGTGAGTGTGTGTGTGTGTTGTGTGTGTGAGACATACTGTCGGCCGCCGTGCCCGACGTGGCCATGGCGCCCAACGCCAACACGCACCTGCTGGCGCCGTACTGCACGCCGGGTGAGTGAGTGTGTGTGTGTGTGTGTGTGTGAGACATACTGTCGGCCGCCGTGCCCGACGTGCCATGGCGCCCAACGCCAACACGCACCTGCTGGCGCCGTACTGCACGCCGGGTTGAGTTGAGTGTGTGTGTGTGAGACATACTGTCGGCCGCCGTGCCCGACGTGGCCATGGCGCCCAACGCCAACACGCACCTGCTGGCGCCGTACTGCACGCCGGGTGAGTGAGTGTGTGTGTTGTGTGTGTGAGACATACTGTCGGCCGCCGTGCCCGACGTGGCCATGGCGCCCAACGCCAACACGCACCTGCTGGCGCCGTACTGCACGCCGGGTGAGTGAGTGTGTTGTGTGTGTGTGTGAGACATACTGTCGGCCGCCGTGCCCGACGTGGCCATGGCGCCCAACGCCAACACGCACCTGCTGGCGCCGTACTGCACGCCGGGTAAGTGAGTGTGTGTGTGTGTGTGTGTGAGACATACTGTCGGCCGCCGTGCCCGACGTGGCCATGGCGCCCAACGCCAACACGCACCTGCTGGCGCCGTACTGCACGCCGGGTAAGTGAGTGTGTGTGTGTGTGTGTGTGAGACATACTGTCGGCCGCCGTGCCCGACGTGGCCATGGCGCCCAACGCCAACACGCACCTGCTGGCGCCGTACTGCACGCCGGGTGAGTGAGTGTGTGTGTGTGTGTGTGTGTGTGAGACATACTGTCGGCCGCCGTGCCCGACGTGGCCATGGCGCCCAACGCCAACATGCACCTGCTGGCGCCGTACTGCACGCCGGGTGAGTGTGTGTGTGTGTGTGTGTGTGTGTGTGTGAGACATACTGTCGGCCGCCGTGCCCGACGTGGCCATGGCGCCCAACGCCAACACGCACCTGCTGGCGCCGTACTGCACGCGGGTGAGTGAGTGTGTGTGTGTGTGTGTGTGTGAGACATACTGTCGGCCGCCGTGCCCGACGTGGCCATGGCGCCCAACGCCAACACGCACCTGCTGGCGCCGTACTGCACGCCGGGTGAGTGAGTGTGTGTGTGTGTGTGTGTGTGTGTGTGAGACATACTGTCGGCCGCCGTGCCCGACGTGGCCATGGCGCCCAACGCCAACACGCACCTGCTGGCGCCGTACTGCACGCCGGGTAAGTGAGTGTGTGTGTGTGTGTGTGTGAGACATACTGTCGGCCGCCGTGCCCGACGTGGCCATGGCGCCCAACGCCAACACGCACCTGCTGGCGCCGTACTGCACGCCGGGTAAGTGAGTGTGTGTGTGTGTGTGTGTGAGACATACTGTCGGCCGCCGTGCCCGACGTGGCCATGGCGCCCAACGCCAACACGCACCTGCTGGCGCCGTACTGCACGCCGGGTGAGTGAGTGTGTGTGTGTGTGTGTGTGTGAGACATACTGTCGGCCGCCGTGCCCGACGTGGCCATGGCGCCCAACGCCAACACGCACCTGCTGGCGCCGTACTGCACGCCGGTGAGTGTGAGTGTGTGTGTGTGTGTGTGAGACATACTGTCGGCCGCCGTGCCCGACGTGGCCATGGCGCCAACGCCAACACGCACCTGCTGGCGCCGTACTGCACGCCGGGTGAGTGAGTGTGTGTGTGTGTGTGTGTGAGACATACTGTCGGCCGCCGTGCCCGACGTGGCCATGGCGCCCAACGCCAACACGCACCTGCTGGCGCCGTACTGCACGCCGGGTGAGTGAGTGTGTGTGTGTGTGTGTGTGTGTGAGACATACTGTCGGCCGCCGTGCCCGACGTGGCCATGGCGCCCAACGCCAACACGCACCTGCTGGCGCCGTACTGCACGCCGGGTGAGTGAGTGTGTGTGTGTGTGTGTGTGTGTGTGAGACATACTGTCGGCCGCCGTGCCCGACGTGGCCATGGCGCCCAACGCCAACACGCACCTGCTGGCGCCGTACTGCACGCCGCGGTGAGTGAGTGTGTGTGTGTGTGTGTGAAGACATACTGTCGGCCGCCGTGCCCGACGTGGCCATGGCGCCAACGCCAACACGCACCTGCTGGCGCCGTACTGCACGCCGGGTGAGTGAGTGTGTGTGTGTGTGTGTGTGTGTGAGACATACTGTCGGCCGCCGTGCCCGACGTGGCCATGGCGCCAAAGCCAACACGCACCTGCTGGCGCCGTACTGCACGCCGGGTGAGTGAGTGTGTGTGTGTGTGTGTGTGTGAGACATACTGTCGGCCGCCGTGCCCGACGTGGCCATGGCGCCCAACGCCAACACGCACCTGCTGGCGCCGTACTGCACGCCGGGTGAGTGAGTGTTGTGTGTGTGTGTGTGTGTGTGTGAGACATACTGTCGGCCGCCGTGCCCGACGTGGCCATGGCGCCCAACGCCAACACGCACCTGCTGGCGCCGTACTGCACGCCGGTGAGTGAGTGTGTGTGTGTGTGTGTGTGTGTGTGAGACATACTGTCGGCCGCCGTGCCCGACGTGGCCATGGCGCCCAACGCCAACACGCACCTGCTGGCGCCGTACTGCACGCCGGGTGAGTGAGTGTGTGTGTGTGTGTGTGTGAGACATACTGTCGGCCGCCGTGCCCGACGTGGCCATGGCGCCCAACGCCAACACGCACCTGCTGGCGCCGTACTGCACGCCGGGTGAGTGAGTGTGTGTGTGTGTGTGTGAGACATACTGTCGGCCGCCGTGCCCGACGTGGCCATGGCGCCCAACGCCAACACGCACCTGCTGGCGCCGTACTGCACGCCGGGTGAGTGAGTGTGTGTGTGTGGTGTGTGTGTGTGAGACATACTGTCGGCCGCCGTGCCCGACGTGGCCATGGCGCCCAACGCCAACACGCACCTGCTGGCGCCGTACTGCACGCCGGGTGAGTGAGTGTGTTGTGTGTGTGTGTGAGACATACTGTCGGCCGCCGTGCCCGACGTGGCCATGGCGCCCAACGCCAACACGCACCTGCTGGCGCCGTACTGCACGCCGGGTGAGTGAGTGTGTGTGTGTGTGTGTGTGAGACATACTGTCGGCCGCCGTGCCCGACGTGGCCATGGCGCCCAACGCCAACACGCACCTGCTGGCGCCGTACTGCACGCCGGGTGAGTGAGTGTGTGTGTGTGTGTGTGAGACATACTGTCGGCCGCCGTGCCCGACGTGGCCATGGCGCCCAACGCCAACACGCACCTGCTGGCGCCGTACTGCACGCCGGGTGAGTGAGTGTGTGTGTGTGTGTGTGTGTGTGAGACATACTGTCGGCCGCCGTGCCCGACGTGGCCATGGCGCCCAACGCCAACACGCACCTGCTGGCGCCGTACTGCACGCCGGGTGAGTGAGTGTGTGTGTGTGTGTGTGTGTGTGAGACATACTGTCGGCCGCCGTGCCCGACGTGGCCATGGCGCCAACGCCAACACGCACCTGCTGGCGCCGTACTGCACGCCGGGTGAGTGAGTGTGTGTGTGTGTGTGTGTGTGTGAGACATACTGTCGGCCGCCGTGCCCGACGTGGCCATGGCGCCCAACGCCAACACGCACCTGCTGGCGCCGTACTGCACGCCGTGGTGAGTGAGTGTGTGTGTGTGTGTGTGAGACATACTGTCGGCCGCCGTGCCCGACGTGGCCATGGCGCCCAACGCCAACACGCACCTGCTGGCGCCGTACTGCACGCCGGTGAGTGAGTGTGTGTGTGTGTGTGTGTGAGACATACTGTCGGCCGCCGTGCCGACGTGGCCATGGCGCCCAACGCCAACACGCACCTGCTGGCGCCGTACTGCACGCCGGGTGAGTGAGTGTGTGTGTGTGTGTGTTGTGAGACATACTGTCGGCCGCCGTGCCCGACGTGGCCATGGCGCCCAACGCCAACACGCACCTGCTGGCGCCGTACTGCACGCCGGGTGAGTGAGTGTGTGTGTGTGTGTGTGTGAGACATACTGTCGGCCGCCGTGCCCGACGTGGCCATTGGCGCCCAACGCCAACACGCACCTGCTGGCGCCGTACTGCACGCCGGCGTGAGTGAGTGTGTGTGTGTGAGACATACTGTCGGCCGCCGTGCCGACGTGGCCATGGCGCCCAACGCCAACACGCACCTGCTGGCGCCGTACTGCACGCCGGTTGAGTGAGTGTGTGTGTGTGTGTGTGTGACATACTGTCGGCCGCCGTGCCCGACGTGGCCATGGCGCCCAACGCCAACACGCACCTGCTGGCGCCGTACTGCACGCCGGGTGAGTGAGTGTGTGTGTGTGTGTGTGTGAGACATACTGTCGGCCGCCGTGCCCGACGTGGCCATGGCGCCCAACGCCAACACGCACCTGCTGGCGCCGTACTGCACGCCGGGTGAGTGTGTGTGTGTGTGTGTGTGTGAGACATACTGTCGGCCGCCGTGCCCGACGTGGCCATGGCGCCCAACGCCAACACGCACCTGCTGGCGCCGTACTGCACCTCCCGTCTGTGCATTCTGTACGCGGGTGCCGGGGACTTCCCCCGTCGTCGCCCCCCGACGACATGCCGCGGTGCGTTGTACATCACCGCGTACATGTCGGCCAGGATCTCGAAAGGGGGGATCGCCCCAGAACCGTCGCCGCCTCGTACGAGATCGTACGGTAGCCTCGCACGATCCGTATAGCCATTGTCCGCTGCATGCTACGGAGCAGAGCTCTGCAGCGGGAGGACCTCGTGCAGTCTTGCGACGACACACGGGGCCCCATACAAGGCCACGGACCGTACGACGCTCGCGTACAGGCGGCGAACACCGTCCCTCGGTCCCCGAGATTGGGCAGCAGGCGATGTAAGGCGCCCGCGACCCTCTTGATTCGGGGGACCAATCGCACGAAATGCTCCTCGAAGCTCCATCTGCTGTCCAAGGTGAGGCCAAGGTACTTGATGTAGGGCCCACCTGGACCTCCGCGTCACCTACCCGTATCTGGCAGCTGGGTGGTTCCCGGCGCTTTGGAAGGCCGTGGAACCATAGTGCCACGGTCTTGTGCGGCGTTATTTCTAGACCCAGCCGGCGGATCGCCCTCACGATACACGCCACCCCCAAGTTTCGGCAAGCCTAAGCGTCTGCTCGAAGTCGGCCCCAGTCGTCATGACGAGAGTGTCGTCAGCGTAACAGACGACACTCACGCCGCAAGGAAGGCTGGTGCGAAGGACCGCATCGAATGCGAGGTTCCATAAGAAGGGGTCCCAAAACTGACCCCTGCGGAACGCCGCACTCGATCCCTCTCTCCGTTTATGTCTCGTTCCTTCCCTTGACTCCGATCGTCCTGTCGCGCAAGTAGTACCCGACCACGGTCCGCAGGTAGGGGGGCAACTCGTGTGGTCGAGTGCCCCTCTACCGCACGCGTCCAACGTCGATCGCCCCTACCAGAAATCCAAATTGGCAGTCCGACAGGCGGACCCACGCACGACAGGTGCTCGCTGATACGGGCGGAGTTAACTCGTTCAAAGAACTTCCCCACCTCGTTCAGCAAGCAGATCGGACGGAACGACGACAGAACGTTTTCGGTCCTTCCTACCTTCCTCAGCAGCACCAGCCTGGCGATTTTCAGTCGATGGGGCACACCCTCTCTGAGGCAGCTCGTGAAGAGCTGCCTTACTCTGTTCCCCAATGCCCTGAGCGCCAGCGCCAGCACCTTCCCCGGGATCCCGTCTGGGCCCGGTGCGGTGCTGCGCGCTGAGAGCCGCGAAACGGCCCCGGCGAGCTCGCCCTCCGTCACCCCTAGGTCATCCGACCACGGAGCGGGCGACGGGGTTATGGAGGAACTGTCCTGGACCCTCGAGAAGAGCGTATCCAACACTCTTCCCACAGTATCGGGGTCCAGGGTTTTACGTCAGTGGAGGGACCCATGGTCGGAGCTTGCCCAGTACCATTTAGTACGGGCGCCCCCATGGATCCCTCTCCAGTCCCTCCAGGAGCTCGTTCCAGGACCTCGCCTTGGCGTCAGCGATGGCGATGCTGATCGCCTTAGCTGCGGCTCCGTACGCGTTTCTGGCGCTCAGAACTTCCTCAACTGAGGCTTGCCGTCTTCGACGGACTCTAAGGTACTGGCGGCGCGCCGCTATAACAGCAATCTAAGCCGCGCGATCTCCTCATTCCACCAGTACGCAGAGCCCCTGGAATTTTCTGCCTACATATGTGTTTCGTTCATCCTATAACATGGGTTCCTTCAAAAGAGGTGTGAAAAAGCATCTTTGGGCCGGCAGGAGACTAGAGTAACGTCACTATCCTGTCATCTCATTTGAGCCTCTTTCGCCACATAACATCAGGCGGGAGAAGTCATCTGCCGGGCCGAGCATTAAAAATAAAAAAAAAAGTCCATGAGCAGCGGTTAAACGCTTAACATCAGGTGTGCCGCTTGCTCGTCTGTAATGTATGTGTTTAGGATTTATGACATTCGGACCGCGGAAAAGGGGGCTATTGCCCCCCCTTTCCCGCAATGGGTGGCAAAGGGAAAAAAGATTTTCACATAAGGTTCGATGCTTGACTGTCGCTACGCATTTTTATATCGGTTGCATTTTTTCAACAGTAATTAAATTCGGATTAAATTTCATATTTATGGAAG
>JAYEAL010000917.1:0-10553 GCA_036419045.1 Scirpophaga incertulas
TATTTGCTACTATACCGTGAAATCCCAGGAATGCAATGAACAGATTTATGGACAAAACACTATCAACCAACCGAAAATCGTAAATAATTTTACAAATAACACGCGCACGTCCACCTTGCTTAATCCTTGCGGCCGACTGACTCGTAAAAAAACGTTGGATCTTGAACTATATCAGGAGTCTCATTATTATCGATTTAATTAAAGAGTTTCTGGATACGGATGGCGATGACTTTTTTTTCGTGACAATTTTAAAAGTTAGCTTTTTTTATATTATTATTAAATTTCGCTTATAATAAGAATGATTATTTCATAACCTAGGAGTTAGAGTTTAATATGGCAATTTAATTAAAGTTATAAATTAAAAAGCAGATTAATAAATGTTCCATTATCTGCTGAGGACCCTATCTGGAAACAGAGAGGAATGATTTTTAAGGTAGTTATTATTTTTTATTTTAAAAACTAAATGTTCAACTAATATTAATGATGCAACTTTTAAAGGCCATATATACATACCTAATTAAAATAATATTTTAGATAAAAACAATTTTTACGAGGTAAATTGTTTCGGAATTGCTTTTTGCACGAAATGGCGGAATCAACCATTAACAGTGCCACCACCACGGATTTAGGTTGTCATAAGCCCTTTTTCCGAGGTAAATACAAAGAAATTGCGTTTTGTAACAGTTTTTAAATTTTCCTTATTCCAAGTGATAAAAATAAAAGAATTCTACAAAAAAACAATTTGAAGCTTAATTGCAACACTTTGAAACAACTAATAATCATGTTTACTACAACAGAACACGTAAATAAAAATAAATTCAAGCACCTCCCAAGTATACAAAAAACTCAATAAAGTACTTATTAGACATTCTTTGGTCCGCTATAACTACTTAATTAAATGTCAAAGTGTACCACGAAAAAAGATTTTCATGTTATTGGGTTATTGAACCAATCAAAACCAAAATATTAATTTAGAACGTATAAATTTGGCTTAAATATTTAAAAAAACTTACAACTATTATGAATTCTCAATTCCGTGGTATATCGGACATTAGGAACTAGGTTAATTTTAAGGCACTCAATGTCATGGTATAAAATCTTATTTATTTCTCAAGTAAAGATTAAACTAAATGCGCCGTCGAAGTAACAATATCGCCGAGAACATTCGAGAGCCATTGACGAAAAGAACTTTTATAGTGCTCATAAAAAAAAGGTAATAATAAAACAACAAACAACCAACAATACTGAAGTCCCATAATTTCAATGATTTTAAATACCACGTAATTACGAGTAGGTGCCAATTTCAGAATCCCTCGGAATTAGGTGCCATTGCCTAAATAGGATCGGTTGAAGGCAAACTACCTTGCTGTGAAATTACATCAATTAGACGTTGGGCAAGGACGCCTAATTGATGTAAAAGCTCATTAGTTTGCCGAGCCACTTCTATACGTTGCGCCTCCAAACGCAGTCTCTCCATCTCCCGTTCATGAAGGCGCCTGTCTCGCGCCTCTTCGTAATCGAGGCGACGCATTTCGCGAGACTCCTCTCTTGCTAGACGGCGCTGCTCGACGGCTGCAAATTCGTGTGCAACCCGTTCGAAGGGAGTCAACCCTCTATTCCTTCGCGCCCTTAATAACGGCGTGGAGTTTAGTTGCAGACCGTGGAGAGTCTGCCACTTGCTGCCGATTACTATGCGGTGGAGGTGTTATTAAGGACGAAGATGGAGGTGGCTGTATTGTTGGGGGCGGCGGTGGCGTTTGTGGGACAGGTGGAGGTGTTTGTGGAGGCTGTGAAGGTGGAGGCAATGTGCTGGTGGCTTGCGAAGCACGAGGTACGGATGACTCTGGTGTCGCTATAACAACATAAAAATAATATTAGTTTATCGTCCTCAGCCTGTAAACGTTCCATTGCTGGGACAGGCCTTCCTCATGGAGAAACACACTAGGAGTATGGCCCTTAACACCACCACACTGGCCCAATGCGAGTTGGTGGATAAAAACAGTCAAAATAGTGACCGAGACCAACGGCTTAACTTGCCTCCGAAGCACGGACGAGCTCGAGATCACAAATTTTTGGTCACCCATCCACAGCTTGACCACGGCGAAAGGTGTTTTATTTTCAATATAAGTCAAAGCACATGAACCACTACACCACTAAGCTCCTTAAGTTGGTTTATCATTATCTTATTTTTGCTTGTAATGTGGGTGTCGAATTTTCTCAGTAACAACATTGAATAAGTACTCACAAGTTGTATTTATGTGATTGTAATACTGTATTACGGATGCACTGCTATGTCCCAATGACGGTTCTATGGTTGGTTCGTTTGGCGTTCTCTGAAAACATATTTAAAAATGTGTTTTGTTAATGAATATATAATTCAGGCTGACAAACCAAACTATATGTGTCATAGAGTTTATATTTTGAATTTAATACTGGCTGGGTTGTATTGCTAAAAGTGAAGTTTGAAGTTTTTTTTAATATATTGATGTCTGATGCTTGAAATTATTTTACAAAGAAAAAATGTTTGGAATTTAGATCAGATTTTATATTGATATTGTATTTAATTATTTTAAACTGTCGTGACAGTGGTGAATAAATTGAAAGTGGTAATGAATTGTATTAAAGATTTGCTTTACACTCAGTCTCTAATTAAAGAAATAACAGGAAAAATGCCTAAAACTGAATTGTATGTTGATAATCAATCGGCAATAGTTTTAATTAAGAATGGAATTTTTAGTAGAAGAAGCAAACACATAGACGTGAAATATCATTTTATTAAAGAAAAGATTGAACAGCAATCAATTGAATATTATATTGTCCCACAAACTTAAATATTGCAGATATTTTAACAAAAGGTCTAGATAGAACAAAGTTTCTTCGGTTAAGGAAGTGTATCGTGAAACAAGGTTGTTTCCTGGTACAGATGGGATTGTACGTGTAGCTGAGGTTTCCACTCGGGTGGTGTACTTCGTCGACCCTGCAAAAAGCTGGTGCGGCTCCCAGTCTAATAGCTCTCTCTCTTTTTCTCACTTTTGAAAGATTGGGAGAAGATGTTACGTACTGACTCATAATAATGGTCTATGGTAATTTGACGTTGCCAGGGCAACAAAAGATTATTATTTTGTCGAGTCCTAAATTGTCGTCTGTTACTTTTGCCTTTTATTGTATTATTATTGCGTTTACTATTGTTCTATATTATATTTCTTTACCCTGAGCTCCTGTCCACTTATTCATCATTCACGACTCGTCCTTTACAGATATATATGACAATCAAATTGTGTTGTTGGTAATGTGATATTTTATGCTATGCATGTGGCTTGACTTGTGGAGATCATTGGGTGAGTCTACGCTATACTATGTCCAGCAGTGGATGTCTATAGGCTGATGGATGAATGGATCAGACTTGTAATGAATAATGCAGTAATATTAACAATCAAACAAATCAAAATTGACTAACACAGTCATTACTAAAGGTTTTTCATAGGCAAATCATGTGATGTAACTAATTTTAGTTGCTATGAAAACTTACATTGAACCCATGTTCCTCAATGGCAGCCTGACCCACCACTGCACTTACTCCAATAACTGCCACCACCCTCTCTTCTAATGCGGTTAAAGAAATTCCGCTACTCGGACCACCACCAGTATGACTAGCATGTCTCCTGCAAGTCAAATACTTTTTTTTTGTTTTTGTTTTCCAGTCGGCCCATACCTGAATAAATAAAGTTTAGTTAATTAAAAAATATATAAAATATTCTATTTCAATTTATAAAAATTAATATTTTGTGAGAATGCAGTGGTGAAAATTGGTATGTAATGCTGCAATTAATAATAACTACAAAACTAAACAACATACTTTTTTCCATTTATCGGATGATTTCTGCACACCACCGCCAACAGAATTCAATAAATTTGCTAGCTCAGCCCACAACCTATCTCTTAGGATGCGTCCTTGGGGGCCTTGCTGGGGTTTCGACAAATCTCCATGCCTGTAACAATCAAAACCCACATTCAAAAGTTTAAAAACAGTCAAGTGTTGTATCATTGTTCATTGTTTATCATTGTTCAAAGTAGCAAACAGATGAAAGAATTTGATATATTTTATAGATACCTTTCCATAAAATCCAAAAGAATGGAGAATTGCTCGGCACTAGCTCGTAGTCTCGGTTCCATTCCTTATTAACTTGTCTTTTCTTGATATGGAAACTTTTAAAAACAATTTCAATTTCACGTTACCGGGAAAATCTAAATGTCAAACTGAATGCGATCACGTTTGCTTACGAAACCATAGACAATATTTGTTTTTTTTTGTGGCGTTCGAATAGAATAAGCGTTCGACAACTCTAAGTACAGTTGGCTACCAACTGCGAAACGATATCGCTAAGACGTAAACGTTTGTCGAAATGGAATAGATATGAAACGTTAGCCATTTGTCTAGGGGTACAGGTCTGTGGGCAACAGATGTGCAACCTGCCAGCACCTAGAGTTACACTGACTCGTGCTTTTGCACATGTAGGTGTAGATTATAGTGGGGCTGTCTCTATCAGAACATCAATCCGAGAGATAAGTTCGAATTTAATATTCTTCGTGAACGTTGCCAAACTGTTAGATTTGTGTTACCATAATTACATAAAAAATATTGAAGCTGATATCTGTAGAGACCCAAACAAGTTTTATAGTTTTATCAAATGCAAGCGCAAAGGTCTCTCTGCATTACCTGCTCAAATGAAACTAAATAACATTACTGTATCCTTCGGTGAGGAAATCACTGAATTATTCGCCAAACATTTTTCTTCTGTATACTCATCTGATAACGTTACGGACATCAATACAACGTCTACGTCATTAACCAATACTGGCGATACACTTAATGCCATAAAGTTGACTGAGATCCAGATACTAACAAAAATAAAAAAATTAAACGCGAAAAAGGGCCTGGGCCTGATAACATTCCTCCGTTTTTTGTCAAAATATGCGGGCTTGCTCTTCTTGTCCCTTTAAAAATCATTTATAATCGTTCTTTGAGCGATGGCACTTTTCCGGATGAGTGGAAAAAAGCAAGAATCATACCAATTCATAAGAAAGGCGATAAAGCTGACGTGACTAACTATAGGCCAGTTTCCATTCTTTCGTGTTTCTCTCAGCTGTTTGAGAGTCTTGTGTATCCATCACTCAATCGTCTTCTGGAAGGTGCCATTTTTGATTTTCAGCATGGTTTTAGGCGTGGTAGGTCTGTGGAATCTAACTTAACATCATTTGTCTCATCTGTTTCACAAGAAGTAGATAAAGGGAGGCAGGTAGACACAATTTACACAGACTTTTCAAGTGCGTTTGACAAAGTTAATCACCGTATTTTAATATCGAAACTCGACAATGCGGGTGTGCATGGACCAATGCTGTGTTGGTTCGATGCATCTCTGTCGGGTAGGCTTCAAACTGTAGTTGTGAATGGTTTTGAGTCTTCAATATATTGTGGCTTCATCTGGTGTCCCCCAGGGATCCCACCTCGGACCACTACTATTCCTAGCTTTTATAGATGACATTGCGGCAACAGTAAACTACTGTGATGTATTTATGTATGCGGACGACTTAATGATAAAAAGGGCAATCAATAGTTCAATTGATGCAGATCTCTTACAATCGGACCTGGACAATATTGCAAGCTGGTGTAACAAAACTTAATGACATTAAATCCTAATAAATGTTGTTCTATATGTTTCACTAAAAAGAAATCACCACTAAATACCACATATTCACTAGGCAATGTTAATATTCCGAAAGTCGAAGAGATAAAAGACTTAGGCGTTACCCTGGATTGTAAGTTAAAAAATGAATGCTCATATTGATAAAGTCTTGAGGGGTGCGGCTCGCATGTTGGGATTCCTAAAACGAAACTCAAAAGAATTTCGTAATATAAGAACAAAAAAAATACTCTTCAATACTCTCGTGCGTAGTCACCTAGAATTTGCTAGCGTTGTTTGGAATCCTACCTACATTACGCCATCTCAGAGAATTGAGTCCATTCAAAGAGCTTTTACTAGGCATCTTGCGTTTTCCACTCCTGGTATATCTTATAGGCATCCATATAATCATCGTCTTAAGTTCTTTAAAATGATATCCTTACGTAACCGACGTTTGATTTCTGATCTCATGTTTCTGCATAAAATTTTAAATAATAAAATTAAGTGCATGCATTTGCATAATACATTAAAGTTAACTGTCCCTTACAGATATCCCCGCTACCAAATACGTAAATTGTTCCATGTTCTTCCCCATAGGACAAACCTGGGCCTGCATCACCCAATCTCAAGAATTTGTAAGGCATATAACGAGATAAGCACCAAAATTTCAGACATAGATATTTTCCACGACTCGGCCAAAGCATCCCAACTAATATTTATAAATGCGAAAGGTGTGTTTGTTTGTTTGTTTGTTACTCTTCACGCTTAAACTACTGGACCGATTCAAAAATTCTTTCACCTTTGGAAAGCTACATTCTCCCCGAGTAACATAGGCTACTTTTTATCCCGGAAAAATCGACAGATCCCACGGGATGCGCAATAAAGGCTTCGCTCAAAAACTACTGCACAGATTTTTATGCGGTTTTCATCAATAGATAGAGTGATTCTTGAGGAGTTTTGCGGCATTTTTATCTCGGAAAAACGGATAGTCCCACGGGAAGCGCGATAAAATCTTCGCACCATAAACCGACTTCCGCGTATATGTAGCCGTGGCAAAAGCTATGACCCTTAACCCTCTATACACCCAATCCCGAAATCCACGCGGGCGAAGCGCGGGCAGAAAGCTAGTTTAAAAAATAAATCATAGGATATTTTCAACCAGATAGCACAAAATCAGTCAAAGCTTAACTTTATTCATTAATTTAAATTGTAATTTATTTTATTTAATCTTAATTTTGTTTTTATTATATTTTATTTAGTATTGTAATGTTGTTTGTATAAATGTAAGATGATGACCACACTAAGTACGATGAGAGCTGTGTGTACCTGTAATAGGCAAGCATACTAGAAATAGCATTGTCAGTGTTTTTGTAAATTGTCTATTATGCATCGCTGTTGGTATGCCTTATCAATAAATAAATAAATCAATGACTAGAAATTGTAAATACATAAAAGGTTACATCGTGTATTTGTATGAAGAAATAAGTGTATGCAGTTCAGGATAATTTAAAAGTTGGAGATATGGTTTTAATTAAAGATGAGGTTCCTCCTCCTACTTTATGGCCTTGGGGAGAATAATTTGTACTCATACAAATAAAACTGATGGATTAATTAGATCAGTTACAGTTGTTACATCCACAGAACACAGAAAGAGGTTAGAATGGCGAACATGCATCGTTTGTACGGGAGCCGCTGTCGCCAGTTTAAGAAGCCAGCGCTGCGTCTGTAAAGTCACGCATAACCAATCAGGAGAAGTACGCATCGCGCGATAACGAACTGAACCAATCACAGCACTGCACTCACCAGATTCAAATAATTCCGTCTAAAACGATATTATTACCTTAGTGATTGACAAAAATGAAAAATTATCGATATAAAATGTCGATAGCAAATTTAATATTACAAATATTTTCAATACTGAAAACGAAATATTACATTCATGTAGGTATTTAAAATTTAATAATTAATTCAATTGTATATACCTATACTATAATGATGAAACAAACTTATTAAGTGAAATAGATGTAGGTTGGAAGCAAAGTAAACTATATTTCTGTAAATCTTGTTTCATAACAAAAATATACACGCACTTTTATATGTGTGCGATAGGACATTTTTCCGACATGTTCATACATTTTGCGATTTTGCAGTGGCTATCTTTTCACAATTTTATAATTTATTATGCCCTAGCTATCTGTAATTTAATACATTCATTATTACTGTAATTAATACATTCATTTAATACATTACATATAGTATGCCCAAATTCAATAATAGTTTTTATATATTTAACGTATTTTCCCTAAAATCTTATACTCAATCTCAATCTCTTTTATTGCTTACGCTACTATCTCTGTCTAAGGGTTTTTAATCAATATATGTATTATTATTACATACTATATGTTTTCTTCCTGCTATGGGAACCTATTCTATATACTTTATTTATTTCCTAAGCCGCGACGCATACGTCGCCGCGTACATGTCGGCCAGGATGTCGGGAGCGTCCGAGAACCGTCGCCGCCTCGTACGAGATGGTACGGTAGCCTCGTACGATCCGTATGGCCATTATCCGCTGCAGGCTCCGTAGCAGAGCTCTGCGGCGGGGGGACCTCGCGCAGTCCCGCGACCACACGGGGGCCCATACATGCCACGGATCGCACGACGCCCTCGTACAGGCGGCGAACTCCATCCCTTGGTGCCCGAGATTGGGCAGCAGGCGATGCAACGCGCCCGCCACCCTTTTTGCTCGGGGGACCAACCGCACGAAGTGCTCCTCGAAGCTCCAGCGAAGGCCTAATCAACCTAACGTAGGTAGGGTAGGCTCGAGCCCCTCGGTGGGGACGTATGTGAGCTGTGATGATGATATTAATTATACATGTATTTGGACATATTAATAATATTTCCACGGTCGCACACACCGATTAATTCGTTTAGTTTAAAAAAAGTATAATTTAAATTTAATTAAAACTTAAATAAATACTTGAACAATCTTCCAACAAATGTTCGAGTTTTATCACACAATCATTTATTCCTACCAGAATATTAAAAAATATATTTATCGATAAAACATAATGCGTACGTTTTTTGGTAAGCACAGCACTATGTCCTTTTACTACGTTTATTGCTGTTATTCAAATTGCGCGTCGCTACCGAATTCAGTGTACTACATTACGCGCTCTGAGTAATGTAATTAGACGCATGCGCGTACATAGCCGGCAATGTATATTTTTAGAAAAATATTATGTGTCTTATCGTTACGATCAAGCTTTGATATTTTTTTTGTAAAACGTTAGTTATTACGATGAAATTTGCTATTTACCGATGAAAAGATATTCCATCTTTAGCTACACTTGAGACCTGACTTCTTGCTTTGCAGGTAATTACAGCACAAGTAGACATTTTCATTAATAAACGCGCAGCACTTCGTAAACACTCTCCGTGATCACTCGTGACTGACTAAGCAACGCGTTCGCATTATTGGCCACAGTCATGATCATTGATCATAACTGTGGCTCGCGTGCCACGCCTACATAGCCGTTCTAATCTCTTTCTGTGTTCTGTGGTTACATCTAAGGAGAATTTGTAAGACGTCATAAATTAGTTTTTTTACCATGTATAAAATATTTTTGAATTATACTTATTAGAAGAAAGCCTTTATTTTCAATTATCTATGTTTGTGTTAACAAAGTAAACTTATTGATAGCTACTATTATGTTATTCCTACTTAAATGAAACTTAATTAGTAAATGATATACGAGTATGTATGTTGAAAAGAATCTACTAATTGAAACTAATTGTGACTATTTTTATACTGTGTAATTAAACTTAATGCGATAGTTCAAAAAAGGGGCCAGAATGTTAAGTATTGCTACTTAATGACAAAAGTGACATTGTCATTAATATCTATTCTCTCTCTATTCTTCTCAAACTGATTGTCTGTACGTTCATATAGTAAAATAATTATTATAAAATAGTATTGTGTTGTAATCGGCTTTATTTATAGTTTTTTATTCAATAATAATCTGAAGTTAACTGTATACATCGTTTTCTCAACATTATATCCCACACAATCTCCTGAGTTGGAGAAGGCGCATCGCTCCTGATGGTGATATGGAGGCATTAAGATCAGGTCCACTTGCACCTCGAATATAATAAGCCGGTGGTCGCTCTCGATCTGGTCTGGCAGCACTCGCCATCCCATCATTGGGATGCCTCTTGTTGTCAATGTCAGGTCAATGCTGGACGATCCATTCTGCGTACAGAATGTAGGTGGCTCGCCCTCTACGTTCTCAAACCTAAGTCCTCGGGCCAGGATAAACGCTTCCATACGCTCACGGCGATGCGTGACGTCTTGGCCACGTCCTGATACTGTCGCGCTCCACAGTACCACATTGGCGAGTGCGCGTTAGAGTCTACCCCTACAATAACTCTTTTCCTTTCAGGGAATCGAGGACGACGCCTAGATGTTGCAAGTGGAATCTATGTCATCACTGTACTGGAAGTACGCGGACACCATGTATATACCTTCTTCGTCGATTAGCATGTGGCACACTGCACAGTGTGCTGTCGACAGGTGGTGTAAGAAGGCACATGGGGGTCCTCGCCGACGAACATAGATTTCCGCCTTGGCGTTCGTGCCACACTGCAGGAACCTGCAGGTGACACCGTCTCTCTGGTACTAGGGTAATGTTCCTGAGCAAGAACGACGTCTAGCCCCAGGTGTTCAGCAGCTATAGGTAACTCATCCGTGGCAAGTTTTCGCCCCCGCCAGATTAATTTGGCCGACTGTAAGTGTCCTTTAGACGACGCATTTAGTATTCGGTGCCTTCTGTAATCTAATATTTCTCCTACTCACCAACTAGAGTTATAAAG
>JAYEAL010001215.1:0-12247 GCA_036419045.1 Scirpophaga incertulas
GTAAATAAATAGACTATGTAACAGGAGCTTTGGTTAACATTTTAAAACTTAAATCTATTCTACGTTTACGGGACGCGGTGGCTTAGTAAAACTTCAAAAGTGATTTTTCTGTGACTTAGAAACGTTTCAGAAGTAGCTCTTTTCACATACTAAAAAATCTAAATTACCCCAAGTTACAGAGTAGTTTCAGGCGCCTGAAACATGTTTTCAGTACGTTTCAGGCTACCCTCTATCCAACGCCGCAATAACCTGAACACCCGTTTTCAGGCGTTTTCAGGACCCCTTATGAGCCGTTAAGCCTATTTCTGTAAAAGGACATAAATTTCAATAGGGGTGAAAAGAGATAGCAATAGTAGAAAGAGACAGGTATAGTTGGAACATTCGAGAAGTATTAGAATGAAAAACATCATTAGAAAGATATAGACAAACTCAGAATATTCGAGAAAGATAGTACGGGAAATATTCGAGTATTGTGTGACAAGGATAGCACAAGGAAGAGACAGTTATACTCGAAACGTCTCGAACGCGACGTCATTCCTACGCGCTTATGTATTGGACTACACATTCGAGTGTGTCCGCGAATGTTCTGGCAAGAGTGGCAAGTGCCTTTAGGGATAGTGCCTATATAAGGCTGTGTCCGGCCGCCGGAGGAGAGTATTGTTTTGCGATACAAGTTGAAAACATCTAAGAAGTGATATTGGAGAACTAAAAGTGACTTTCAGTGCTTTCAGTAAAGTGATTAGTGACTGTTAGAGTGCTAATTAATAAAAGTTCAGTGTTTTGGTAGACCACCGTTTGATTTATTGACCCCAGCTCGAAACACTACTAATACTCGTATAAGCGCGAAAGTTTGTTTGTATGAATGTTTGTAACTCTTTCACTACTGAATAGTGATTGCAATCCGGCGTCATTTTCAGTCCGGCCGGATACGACCAGATTCCCAATCAATCCATTTTCGCTTTTTAGTACAAAATAAGTGAGTTAATCAAGTGTCACTGCACTTATATGTAGGTAGTTAATAAAAAATAAATCACAAATATATAAAATCGACTTTATTTCCAAACCAATGTTAAGACAAATATACAACAAGAAAACAATTAAAATTTAGTAAAGTAGGTAACTAGTAATAATAATCAATTAAATAATTGAATAAAAAAACAGAAATGGTGCCCGGGCGTAAGTATGGTCTAGTATCTCACTCTGAGTTAACTTCCGAATTCCGGGATTTTTATTTATGGAAATAAAATAAAAAGACAGTTCCATACCTTGTCAAAAACGAAATTAGGTAAATAAATAAACATCCGGCTATCCGATTCCGCAATCCCGGGATTTTTATTTAACAAAACAATAAAAAGCCGTTTCCATGCTTTGTCTTAAACTAACTTTAGGTAAATATACTCGTACATCCGATTATCCGATCTCTAATTATGACAGATACCACCATGATTACTAACTGCTAGCACCGGATCCCATCTTACAGCATCATTTAATGGTTACCGGATCCGGTAACAATATACCGGATCCGGTAACCATTAAATGATGCCAGATCCGCCGGATTACCGGATCCGTTTTTCCGGATTGCAGTCCCTACTACTGTATAAATTTAATTGAAACTTTACAGTAATATACCTTATACTTCAGCATACCACATAGGCTACAATTTCTAAAGATATTAACTGATGCCCGTGACTTTGTCTGCATAGATGGTATATTTCTTCCTTGTGTCAATTCACTCAGTATATTTATACATTGTTTGTTTTTCAAGTAGTAGTAGTCCTTGTTATTTTTCAAATTACACAAAGCACCGTTGTTACGAGTTTGTTACCTGTAAGGAAATTTAGCTTCTACGTTGATTCCTGGTCAATAACACTGAGCATCGTCTGAAAATTGTTACTATAATTTTTATGTCAATTTACTATTAGTGTTAAAGAGTACAGAAAACTTTGTTTGTACAATTTGACAACCGTAAGTGCGTTCTCAGATCACAGCGTGTATCCCGACGACCCCTGGGAACACCGCCCTGCGTAGGTCGCCTTAGCTCCCTTTTGTACATAGTTTTATGTTTCCTCAAGAAATATATGTATTTATAAGCACAGGATGTTTTATTTATTGTAATTAGGACCACCAGAAATTGTTATATTATTACATCTCAATATTACAAATCCTTAACCTATAGAATATATATATATATATTTTTTTTATAGCATAGGGCAGCAAACGAGCAAACGGATCACCTGATGGTAAGCGATAACCGTTGCCCATGGACACCCGCAACACCAGAGGAGTCACAGATGCGTTGCCGGCCTTTTAAAAGGGAATAGGGGGAATAAGGGGAATAGAGGGGAATAAGGGGGGTTGGGCCTCCGGTACCCTCACTCACTCGGCGAAACACAGCGCAAGCGCTATTTTACGCCGGTTTTCTGTGAGGCCGTGGTATCACTCCGGTCGAGCCGGCCCAAATTCGTGCCGAAGCATGGCTTTCCCACGGTAAAAAGTAAATTAAAACCACGGTAAATTTTTTTTAAGGTTATTCCTAAGAGATAAACATATACCATCACGGACTTTTTTGTAGACCTTTTTAAGTTGTACAATACTGTAGTAAATTGTTTTGATCTATCTTGTAGGATTCAGTCAGCGTTTGCAATGTAAGCGCAAAAAATGTGTTTTTTTTACGACCTCATAGAAACCTCAAAAATTGTAGCCTATGTGTTATTCTGATGTGTAAGCTATATTGTGGTATAGTTTCATTCAAATCCATTCAGTAGTTTTTATGTGAAAGAGTAATAAACATCCATACTTACAAACTTTCGCCTTTATAATAGTAATAGGAGTATAGTAAGGATACAAAACAGAATAAAATCGATTATAGATACATTTTTTTATACAATATAGAGACCAGATTATCACTTATTATCTATCATTATCACTTCTTAGTTGGAATAATAAGCCAGAAACGGCAACATAAGACCTAAAATTTAAAATGAAGCATTATAAACATATGTATAATTTCGATCGCGATATCGCGAATATTATAGTATATAGTAAATGCTTTGAAAATTTCTTTATCCTTACCCATCCCTCTGTTTTTTCAAAAAAAACATGCACAAGGGTCTTCGGATTCATCCCTGTATAGTGGATACTGTATAGGGAAGATTTTTCCTGTTCACACCCTACCAAGTAAATCTCAATCAAATTCGTTCTTCTGTCGCTCATCGGACATTTAAAATTCTCAAGTGCGTCCTCCCTATTTCATGTGCAACTTTAAAATAGGCGTGAAAAAGCTTGTGTCGTCAGAGGGCAGGCGGATAGGATAGTGGTTGTCACTTCACTATTCTGTCTATTTTCATTTGGATATCTTTCAGTGGATTTGAATAAATTACATCATCAGCCGCACCGCCGATAAAAAAATTAATATAAATTATTAATTGCAAGGAATGAAAGGAATTTATAATCTGTGATGACACTAAATTCACAGGCAAGTTAATAGCAAATGAGGAGCGAGATGATTCGTCAATTTATGAATACATTTGTGAAACGTAATAATGGATGTAACCTTAATTCGTGAAAAATGTTAAAAATTAATTTGGACTAAGAAAGCTTTCAAACCTCTACTAAATCATACTTTATTTGAGCTTCGGCGAGCTTAATTAGGCATGTGATGTTCGCCGGCCGGGGCAGCGTTGCGCAACGCAGAATTGTTTTCGCGGAATCTTATTTATATACTATTTAGATTCATATGAGGTTTCCAAATGAAAAGTTAATTTTGTTTAATAGTATATTGACTTGTCCATTGTTCGACATCCCCAATATACTTTACACATATATAAAATTATGTTTGGGTAGGTATACACTAGTTGTGTGACGTGAATAAAAAAGTTAGGCAAGCTACAGTAAAAATTAGGACCCAGAAAAAATGGGCACTCGCAGAAACTTACTTTTCGTAATTTGGTCAGTGTACTGTATGTGTTTGTTTGTGTGAACGGCTCTACAGTGTGCGATAAACAAAAAAGACACATACCATTTACAATACTTCTTGCAGGCTCAACGCAGTTTATCAGATCATTTCGAATGTCCCCAGAAAGTCCAGAAAAAACAGGATAAGAAGTGGAAGAACATGGTTCAACGTGAGATTCTAATACGGAGTAATCTTATATATAAAAATGAATCGCAAAATGTGTTGGTAAGCTCAACTCAACAACGCCTGGACCAATTTGGCCAATTCTTTTTTGTTAATGTTCGTTGAAGTTCAAGGAGGGTTTTTACAATGAGGAAAATTCGAATAATTATCGGAAATACCTTAAAAACAGCCCTTTTTATTTCCATGCAAACGTTTTCTAACTAAAAACGTACAGTCGAATTTGAGCTTTATTGTTATTGTATAAAGTTTCATATTGCAAGCAACTCACTGATGTCTAAGCAATGAAGGTTCCTAACAATCAAGAGTCAATTTGCGCTTTATTAACGCTACATATAGTTGAATTCAATCATATCATCAAAACAGTGTGCGTGCGTGCGTTGGAGCACAGATACATCGTTGGAGGATTTAATGTCACGTTCCAAAATTGAATAGCCACAAAATGTAATAGGTTATTTAGACTTTTTTTGCGATTTGGTTGGCTATTGCGACATTATCTATAAAATAATTAGGAACAAAAATCTGAAAAAATCTAAATATAAAAAAGTTGAGAAACCAGTCGCAAGTTCAGTCTTATTTTTTTCACATGTAAATAAATATTTCTTACACTTACATCAATTAGCCTAGCCCAAAGTAAGCTCTGTAAGGCTTGTGCTATGGGATCTAAGGTAACGGATAGACATATATATATTCAACATATAATGCATATATATCTATTTTTTTTAGAAATATCAACAAACGTGACTAAGGTACAAAAATTATTGCCTTAATTTAATCAATTACATTAAAGTTACATAAGGTTTTTCTCAAAGGTCGACTTATCTCTATTAGAGATTTCTTCCGACCTACGGAATGATATTTATGGTGAGAAATCTTAAAGCACGTTAAAGCGTTGTTTTAAACTTTACTTCACTTCAGTATAAAACAAATATAAAACAAAGATTTAATAAGTATTATATTTAATAAAAAGAATTGAAAATATATTTGATAATTATGATTTTTTTAATATTACTGTCCTTTATATAATATATTATATAACACTTTTTATTGTTGTTGGCGAACTGACCCGGGGTCCCGTCGGCGAGCAAGCACGAGTTAGCTGCGAAGTATACCGAACAACGCACGAAAATTTCACGAACACTTTAGTTTCGACGTGGACGAACCTTTCGGCTATACATTGACGAAACCAAAATTTCGAACGGCCACTACAAAAAAACATTCTTAAAAGGTTTGCTGCTTGCAAAGGCGTGATCAAATATAAGAACGCATCAAGTATTTGCGTTCCGCTCCTCTGTTCACATGTTTACCCATTTATGTAAGACCGGACCGATTTATCGGGTCGACAAGTGCTGAAAAGAATTATTCAAATTCTGTTTATTTGGACTTAAGCAACTATATACAATATATGTTTTGTTATTGCTATTGGGTGAGCTTATTTAAGCTTTCGACCCTGCGGACCCGACGGCGATGCGACAATAGCTGAAAGCTCTTTTATTAAGGCTTAACAGAGCAAACGTAAATATGCAATGTTATGTTTTTCATACCCCAAAGGTTTTATAACAGAATCGGAAGTTTGAAAAAGAAAAACATAATGGGTTTTTGCTTAATTTCAGAGCCATTGTTATCGGATTGTTTTTATGTGATTCTTTTTCATTATACTACGTTGGTTTATTTCCTTTGTTACGTGTTTGTCGTGTAGGTGAAATTGTTCAGAAAACCCTAAGCTTTTTCAAGTTACAAAAAACTTAATATTGTTTCTAAGCACTGAACCTGTTTGTTGTAAATATGGTAAGTTAAGTTTATTGCAGTAGTGTTTACGTTTAGCGTGCGACATCAGACAACCTCCTCGTGGTGTAACCCTTTTTTTTTTTTTTTTTTGTTCCCCTGAGGAAAATGCATTAAATTGCATACCCCGGCTGCGGCGAGCCGGGGTTATGTGGGGCTCTCCTCCCCAGAAGGGGGAGGCCTACCCACTAAAAACCTCAGGGATGGCCTTCCTCAGGCATGTAGGGAGCCCCCGGGAACACCAAGCCACCTCCGGGAACCCCCAGCCTCCGCTCCCCTGCAGAGGGGAGCCCTCCTCGGGGGAGGCTACTAACTCCCCCGGTCTCCTCCACCGACGATGCCCCCGGCCACGGAAGGGGCGTGGTCTATCCCGGGTCGCCGTAGCAGTCGCGACTTCCTCGCGCGCCGCAGCTGCTGCTGTGCTACCGAGTCCGGCACCGCCTTCTTCGAGCGGGATCGGCCATCTCCCGACCCCGCTCGGCGGCCTCCTTCTGGAGCATCACTGCTTCACAGAAGGAGGCCACAGCCCTCCAACCTCCCTCGTCCGCCAGCATTGCCGCAATCAATGCCGGCGGAGACAGATCTCGCCCGATCTCTGCGACCAAGACTCGGCGCTCGGAGGCCCACGCGGGGCACTCCGCCAGCGTGTGCTAGGCCGAGTCGAGGTCGGATGCGCAGTGGTGACTATGTGTCGATCCCTCCCGTCCTATTCGACACAGCGTGGTGTAACCCTGGGCAAGGTGTTTTGATGTCTCTGACAGAGGGCCCCCGAGAGGAGGCGTGGGATGGCCGGGTCCTACTCGGTGCTTAAAGCGGCCAGTGGCGGCCGGTTGAAACCCCCCTTCTTCTTTAAGAGGTGGCTCTCGCTCAAGGGACCCATTTTAGGTTGGGCGACTAGCGTGATGAGGGGGATCGCTGAGGTTTTAGTGGATAGGCCTCTCACTTCTAGGCCCCACATAACCACTGGCTGTTACAAAAAAAAAAGGTTATATAAATGTGAATAGAACAGGTTCTGAATTCAGAGTTAGCTTGATTTCACAAGCAGCAACATAGACAGACTGCAATAGTTTCTAATTGAGCACTAGAGCTTGCGAGGTCGTCTATAAATCGAGTCAAACGCCAAATTAAATCAGCGCGGCCGCCTCTCCGCTGCCAAATTAAGGCAGGCTCTCTGTTTCATTATACAAATCCATTTGTTCATGAAATTTTGATGAAAACGCCATTGTCAAATCGCAAATCTAAGCTAACGTTTAAAGACAAAAATCTACTACATCTACATCTGAGAATAATAAAAAAAATAGAATCGAAATGTCTTGCATAGATATTGTGGAGTCAATGCATAAAGAGCCTTACTCTTTGCAAGCTTAAGAACCAGTTGCCCAAAGTGAAGAACGTAGATGTAAATTTTTTTCGTAATTGACTTCTATAGAATCGTACTACCTAAAGTGACTGCACAGTTTACAGCAATCATTAAATTGAATTCACCACCTGGAGAAACCGCGAGTTACTCATACATATTTATATACGTGTGATACACCAACCACAAGAATCACAGGAAACAAGAAAAATTGTTGTTATCAGCAGTGTGTATATATGTATATATGTGTGTGTATATACGTGTAGATATATCAATCACACAAAACACTTAAAATTGTTGTTATCAGTAGTGTGTATATGTTTATGTATGTGTGTGTATATACGTGTAGATATATCAATCACACAAAACACTTATAATTGATGTTATCAGTAGTGTGTATATGATTATGTATGTGTGTATATACGTATGATACATTAATCACACGAAACACATAAAAAACGCAGCAGTGTGTATATGTTTATACATACATACATACACTCACGCCTTTTTCCCATGGGGTAGGCAGTGATTACGTCTTTCCACTTGCTACGGTCTTTACATATCTCTTTCGCTTCATCTACTTTCATAACATTCCTCATACATGCTCGACGATTGCGGGTACTTCTGACCTGGCTTTTTATGTTTATGTATGTGTGTATATACGTGTGATACATTAATCACACGAAACACATAAAAAACGTTGTTATCAGCAGTGTGTATATGTTTATGTATCTGTGTGTAGATACGAAACACAAAACACCTTGTCATTAAGAGTATTTATAATAAGTTCTTTAAATGTATTTACAGTAGTAACTTACCCATCGCGAAGAGGATGATGAGAGCCGACACGAGCCAGGAGCACATGGTGGTGGTATGTCTCCAGCTCACATTGTTTACCCAGCTCCAAATCCCACTACTGGCGCTGAAACGAATATAAAAATTAAATCTTTGATAACTAATAATACGATATTGTTATCTGGTAAATGTGTATATTTTTTATGTTTCTGTGTACATTTTAATTATATATCTGTATTTGTTATATTCTGTGTTCATTTTTAGGGTGCCGTACTTTCAATGTAAAAAAGGAACCTTATAGAATAACTTTGTTGTGCGTCCTTCCGTCCGTCTGTCAAGACCCATTTGCTCAGAAACGCGTTGAGATATCAAGCTGAAATTGATATCATTATACTCAGATCTCCTATCTCTCAAAGCAGTAAAAAATCAAATTTCAAAATCAACGCATTAAAAAGATATATATTTGACATTGGGATGGGAATCAAAACCTATAGGGCAATGTCATATAGCACAAGTAAAGGAAAAACTCCAAAAACCATGAATTTGTAGTTATATCACAAAAAAAAATTACAACTAAAAAGACAGGAAAAATCTTTGATACTTAATTTTAGTAATGAACGAACAATTTACATGTCGACAAATTTGTACAAAACCCTCGTTGGCGAGTCCGATTCGCACTTGACTGGTTTTTTATTATGTATCTGTGTACATTTTTGTTATGTTCTGTGTATATTTTTTATGTATTTATGTACATTTGAATGTGAAAAGTTATCTGCTACCAGTGTTTTCGTATCGTTTCTAATGTGGATTATGACTTTTTATATTTACACGCATATAGACGGTTTATATCAGCTACGTATAAAAAATTGAAAAAGATTGATTACCTAAAATTATTTTTAGGTACATGAATGTAAATCTCAAATTCAACAAGCAAAGTAAGGAGCCTCAGCGAGACGCAACCAGACATTAGTCCCGATAACCATTAATCTTCCATCTGGATGGGTTGGCGATTCTTTCTTTTACATGGCAGCTTCGCTTCGCCTGACAAATTACGTTGGATTCCACCAGAAATGCCGGCGGCCATTTTTCTTTCGCATTCATATGGATATAGAATTCTGGGATCAAGTTTTCTGCGAGCTATTTGCTCGTGGATTTGGCATTGTGTTGGCGAAGCCTATTCCGCTGATGGTTTTATCGAAGTAATAAATTTTTATGATTATTTTAAGAATATATCTAAATAGATGCAAACTTTAAACGGAAAGACAATAGCTGTGGTAAGAATATTAATAATATTCACAGTGCGTAGGGAAGTGACGATCCCATCACCTGCTGAAGTGGCATTGAATGCCCCATGAACGCCATAAACGCTCCATCAATGCAATCAGTCTCCCTCCGGACAGCTTGTGGAGAACAATCATTGCGTCGACAGCTGCTTCACCGATAGTCCGATGTACTTAGGCAGCACGTATGCCGCCTACCCATCTTATCTTAGCCGGCCCGACAGAGTAGAGTCACAAAAGCAAATACTCGAAGGGTGGAAGTGCAATAATGTCATTACGCCGACGGCGTCTCGATCGCTGCCGCAGACACTTCTCTACACCCTTAGCCGGTTACACCAATGTTGCTCCCTTCGCACCAATATTGGTTTGCTTTTTGGGGAGTCCATTTAGTAAGCGGGGGGTGAACACCTTTTTTTTTTTTTTTTCCTCCTGAGGAATATGCATTAAATTGCATACCCCGGCTGTGGCGGGCCGGCGGTTATGTGGGGCTCTCCTCCCCAGAAGGGGGAGGCCTACCCACTAAAAACCTCAGGGATGGCCTTCCTCAGGCATGTAGGGAGCCCCCGGGAACATAAAGCCACTTCCGGGAACCCCAAGCCTTCGCTCCCCCGCCGATACAGGGGAGCCCACCTCGGGGGAGGCTCACTACCTCCCCCGGTCTCCTCCACCGACGACGCCCCCCGGCCACGGAAGGGGCGTGGTCCATCCCGGGTCACTACAACACCTACAATATTTAAATTAAATAGGAGGCTTTTAGAGGGCAGGTCGAAATGATAATATTTTCTGTGCATCTAAACTGCCTTTAACTGTATTTCTCATTGTGCAGATAGAGATTAAACCCAGTTGGTACACTCCTTGCACCCTTTCATTAAATTTCGCTAAAATGGCCTCTACGCGATAGATCTGTATCCCCACGCACGCCTTATAATGTATCGTGTCTTATAAAGACTCGTGATATAAAGCTACATAATACTAATTCCTGTTTTATGTGAATAGTGGCAAATATAGTAGTCTTAGTGCACGCTTTAAATGACACTTATTATGTGGGTATAAAATTATAATATAGTAACTATTAAAATAATTATTAAGTTTATTTTTTCTTAGACTTAATGAACCTTTATCTCAAACCAGAACCTCCGGTCCTCCCAGACCGGAGAGCACCACACATGGCCGCGCCTCGCCAGCGCGACGTCATGATGCATAAGGAGCATTTCCCCTCAACAAAAAAAGGGATATTTAGTAGATACATCGGAATCACCACTCGATTTCGGAGAATTCACATTTTAATCTAGAGTATTGAAATATGATTTTGCTATGTATCTTCCTATGGTGAAGAGAAAGATCACAAGGAACTAGCAAGGAAAGTATATACTTACGACTTCAATGAAGGTTAAACTCGCATTGATGAATCGGCCTTTCTATAATTAGTGTGATGATGCTGTTCAGTGGGAACATATTTGAAAAGATGATGAAGCGATAAATTTATAAATATATACTTATTATTAAGCACCAAATATAGAATTATATCAATTATTAAGTCGATTCGATATTTCTGTGCAAGGTAAATAAATATACTTACAATTACACCAATTAATTAACCTAGCTCAAAGTAACCTGTGTGAGGCTTGTGTATGGGATCTAGGCTAATGGATAGACATACATATGTTATACATATATAAATAAATTTGGTAGAAATGTATCATAGCAACCATGCCTAAGCTACAAATGCTCGCGAAAATTCATCATGAAAATATCAATCCCCACCGAGACTCGAACTATGTAAGACAATCTTGGAATCTTAATCTGACCCACTTCCCGGTCTCCGATTGAGCTGAAATTTTGCATGCACGTGTGTGTCGGATGACAATGCATGGTTATGTGTGTGACGTCATTCTAAATCCAACATGGCGGCATTACCAAGATGGCGGATCAATTATTTTTTATGCACCCCTCCAATATAGGTATCCAATGAAAGGACTTGCAAAGAACACCTCGATAAATAATGTTACGTCACTCTCAATGCAATATGGCGGACTTTCCCAAGATGGCGGACCCATTATTTATAATGCACCCCTACAATATGGGTATCAAATGAAAGGGTTTGCTAAGCTTGGTTTTTTTGACGGAAAATAAATTAAAAGTAAAAAAAAATATTTTTAATACAAGCTGTAATTAAATGCGCTAAAAAGAACAAAATAAACTTTTACATATAAAAGCTTGTCGCGAGTTTCACTTACTTATGGAATACTTTAACGACAAGTAAGTTTGACGGAAAGTAATTTTGTTCATAATACATGAACTCACGCCTCTTATCCATGGATAAGATCCTAAGCTTTTTTTTTATAATAGGAATCCCCAAACCAAAAGAAAGTTTACTTTTGTTTTGTTATTTATTTCACATTTTAATGGAGTGTGCCCGCAACGAAAGAGACAGATGGGAGTTAATGAAATAAATTAGATGTAGTAGGCAAGAACTGTTTTATGCTATTCATAAATGTTTAAGTTTTAGTTAAAAATGTAGTAATAATGCAAGAATTATAAGTTTCCTCCTATGTTTATTCTATGTTGTTAAAAAAAGGTCAATGCTTGAAAATTATTTTGTAGCTATTTCTATTTCTATTTCTTAACTATTATGTCGAAAGTTTAAAAAACAAAAAACAAAGTTTACTTCAAGAAAACCAGTTTTGTTGATGAAAATCGTTGTATTTATTTAATTTGGAGCATATTCATAATTATTCACCTTTTAAACCGTTACTGGACTTCCACAAATTCATGTCCAAAATTAGCCAAATAAACCTTTTTCGAGTTTTAGCGACACTAACGAAAAGCAATTCATTTTTATATATAGATAAGTACAATACAATATATTAATAAAATGAATGGAGCGTCAATGTA